>AFRD01000529.1:0-20900 GCA_000222875.2 Periglandula ipomoeae IasaF13
TTTTTTTTTTTTGTTTTTGTTGTGTGTGTGTGTGTGTGTGTGTGTGTGTGTGGTTAAGCAAAAGTACGTGGAGATCACTGCTGCCTTATACAACTTTTGGCCTCACTTATTCCACGATGCTCTACATCACATGAAGGACTGCAAGACATCTTGCGCTACCAAAACTTCCCACAAATATAATAAAGTATGATGTTGTTTTGCAAATCAAGTCATTTTGCACGTACAACTAGCCTCGGCAAGTGTGCGATGTGAACCGTGCGTAATTGTCCTGCAGGAACGCGGCTCCTCCTTACGCAGGCGCAACGGGCTTTGTTGAGGAGACAGGTAGTTCTCTATTGCATCTCTTAAGGCACAACTTAGCCTCAAGGCTCACTACCAGTGCTAAACACGAAGTCTCCCCTTGAAACGACTTGTAAACATGACACGGGGAGAGCCTTGATTTCTAATCCTCCTAGTATGCAGACGTTGGCAAGATGCCTAAGCTTTCAGGATATATAGTTAAAGCAGTGAAGGTATAATCGTATTAACTTTACTAAACAGTAGAGTATCATAGACTCGAGCTGCAAACTCGGGTCTTTGGGGCACTCGATAGGGGAGGACAGCCCGGAGTTATCCCGCGCCCTAACCGCGCCTATATTACCGGGTCCTGTAATCTGCAAAAATAAAAACATTTATTAGTTGACCTTTTATTCGTAGAGGATCCTAACTATCTAGGGAGCTGTGAAATTCATTATCCCAATGCATGCGATAGCGCCAAGTCCACTGCCGTAGCACCTGTCGCTGTCAAATAAGCTTATGTAATTAAAGAGTGTGGACACATTCGAAGCCATCTGCACCCGCCCCATTGCTGGGACGCAGCTTCAAACGGGAATGGAATAGTGTTCACTTTATCAAGCAAGGCTTCTTTCTCGTTGAAATCTCACGTCTGACAACGCATTTTTCATTTGTAAGCGCTTCATTCGTCGTTGATTGCTGCGGGAAAAAAATTTAGAGCATCTCTCTCTGCCTTTGATTACCGGACAGTTTCTCCAGACGATGAAACTCTCATGAACAGGGTCTTGTGCGCGACATTCGAGCTTCCTCCCTAACGTATGATCCAGGCAATCCGCCGTCAAAGTCAGTCCATCATGCCGAAGTCTGTCTGTATAATAGGTCAGTACGCAATTCACAAGGCGTTCATCACGTTTCTGGTCCAAATCGCTGACTCTGATTTGCTACACAGGCGCTGGCCCTTCAGGTCTAGTCGCGGCCAAGACTTTTCTTCACAACGCTACAGCCGGCGAGTTCAAAGTCAGCGTCTTCGACGCCCAGGATGCAATCGGTGGGCTATGGCTGACCTCAAAGGCGGATGCCACTCGCCAGGTTCATCCTCTCATGGTAGCTAACCAGAGCAAACACACGATGCACTTCAGCGATCATGCCTGGGAAGACAGGGCGCCGCAATTGCCGCGTGCGTGGCAGATCGGCTGGTATCTGGAGGCGTATAAGGAGCGCTACTTGAGCCCGCATCCAGACTTTAATTTGCATCTGAACACAAAGGTCGTTCGCACTGAGCTTCATAACCAGGGAAATGCTGTGTGGGATGTCAGTGTTGAATCGGATGGAAATCAGGAGATGCGGCAGTTTGAGCACGTCGTCGTTACATCCGGATACTTTGGGAAGCCCGTGATACCAGATGGCATCTCGGTCTCGCCTTCAGCTCCTATTCCAATCATCCACAGCAGTCAATACAGAGACCTCAAGTCCCTCCTCGGCAATAGGTCCTCTGCAAAGGGCAAGATTCTCATCGTCGGCGGCCAAATGTCTGGTGTGGAAATCGCAGGCACAATTGCCACACACTTGTCCTCCGCGATCCACTCTTCCGAATCCTCTACAGTCGACGATATTGACCAATGCTCAATTCACCATGTTATTCAGCGTCCAATTTGGATTTACCCGTTGCATACAACGGCTGAGGTAAGATGCACTTTAGTGTCAATGACAGTAGCGACATAGAGACAATGACAGAACTCGAACCCAACAGCCCAAGGCAGCAGCTGCGCCGTTTCTGCCGCTCGACTTCTCTTCATACAATAGAAACAGACCCTTGCCCCTCGTCAACACGCAAGGTCACATCGACGAGAAGACCGCTCAAACAGTGCACGGCATCTTCCAGGATGCACTGGGAACAGACCAAGCTGTTTTTTCGCCTCAGCTCCATGTTACGGATAAGACGAAGAAGGAGCCGCCATGTCTAGCTGTCAGCGACTGGTATTGCGATTTTGTGCGATCTGGTCTCATTTCTTTATCGACTGGAAAATACGAGTCGTTAAACGGAAGTACGGCCAAACTCACTGATGGGAGCGAAATCCAAGATGTGGTCGCCGTAGTCCTTGCTACGGGCTTCGATCCATCACCCTGCATCAGCTACTTACCAGATGATATCTTGAAATCCCTCAATCACTCAACACAGCATCCAGAGCAACCTCTTGCGTTGGCTTTCCACGGCACGCATCATCCAGATGTCCCTGGTTTGGGATTCGTCGGTTTCTACAGATCGCCTTACTGGGGCGTCATGTAGATGCAGGCTCGATTCCTCGCTCAATACTGGTCATTAAATACCCACACAGAGGCTTTGGAAGAGAAGCTCAAGAGTGATACATCCGCTCAGAGAACACTGGGATTACGAGGGGATCCTCACCTTTCGCAATTCCCAATGGGTGACTATCCTTTCCTGATGCAAGAGTTTTCCGAAGCCCTCTCAATACCCAGAGTTGACCCTTCGCTCAGCGGTGTTCCGCTCCTCTCGCATAACAAACTGTCCTTGGATATGCTCACGCCATCGAGATACCCATCTCCGTCAGACGATGCGGCTGCCAAGCAGGATGCAGAGAAGCTTCGTCAAGACACCGTCCAGGTTGCGATTGATGGGCTGACAACTCCTCGATTCATGCCCCGTGCTGTGTTTCGAAGCTTGCTGGGTACATGGAAACTTGAAAGGGATTTGACCAGTCGCCTTCCGACACACCCGAGCGGCCACTTTAGTGGCACAGCGCAATTCCTCCTCCGAAAGAAGACAGCGGATGGTCTACAGTGTGCAAAACAGGGCTTAGAGCTGTCTGACTCCGAAGATTATGACACTGGGTTGGAGTATTTGTACATCGAGGACGGGGAATTCAAGACCGATCAAGGATTCGGTTTCAGGGCAACGAGGCGATATGTTTGGAGATATGACGAACATAAGGAGTCGCTGAGCGTTTGGTTTGCCAAGCCAGATGATCCCAAGCGAGCAGACTATCTGTTCCACGAGATCGAGTTTTTGCAGCCTGGTGAGGGCCGCAACGGCGGCTGGAGTGCGAAAGCTGGTCATCTTTGCATTGACGATTACTATGACGTGAAATATAATTTTGCATTTGAAGCGGTTAATCTGAAAAATTGGAGTATAGAGTACACTGTTAACGGTCCAAAGAAGGACTACACTATCAGAAGCAATTATACTAGGTAGCAGGCCTTTACTGGCACGTTTCTACATGCCTGCAGATAGCCGTGCTCTGGACAAAATGAATCGTTTGGATACAAGCAAAACCGTCGAGATGTCATCATACCGTTGTTCGGAAGAAATCCATTCTAGAGCTCAAAATCTCATCATTTCTAGCATCGGCTCGCTTTCCGCCCTAATAATCCCGACAGAAAGAAAGATCTTCGTATATATTCGGCTTCTTGCGAGACTGCCCTCTGTACAATTGAGACCTGATTTGGCCTATATGCATTCAAGTAGCGCTTGTGATCGAACTCTTCGGCGGAGGCTTGACTCTGATTAGACGAAGGCTGATGAGCTTGGCAAAAAGTTTCCTACGACTGGTGTGAGGCAAGCATGTTTTTTTATCTCACAGGGCTAGCAACATACCAGTGCTTTGACGAGACCTGGTCTTTGATCTACCAATATTCGATCAGCCATTGTTTCGGCCGCTTGACTAGTTTCAGAGTTTTTGTCCTGGAGAAAGGCTGCGTTCCATTCCGGAGTAACTGCAGTATCGTCGTCCAAAGTGACATCAACCAGGGGCTGTTGCGTCTCCTGCTGGCTCAAGTCATCTGCAGGACTTCCATCGTCGGCTGCATGTGTTGAGTAGACTTCAACCGCAAGGCCCGCCAGGCGGCCTTTGCGGTATGCAATTTCTGCATGAGCGCGGTTCAAGTCTTCGAGCACTGCTTCCATGCTTTTGTCTTCCTGCGACTTTGCATTCTGTAGATCTTGAATCTGGTTTTGTAGCCGGACGATCTGGAATGAGTGTGTCTTCATAGCGTCTTGCTGCTTGATCAGAGTGCGCTAAAAGGGTGTTAGGGCAAAGACTCGAATCAAAATGAAGATCATTTCTTATTACCTCGAGAGCCACGAGCAGTTTGTCTATTTTGCCATCTGTGCCTGGGTCCAAGATGTTTTCCACCTTCGAGCGCGTAAGATGGCCTGGGCTGGGAGGGGGCGCATTGAAATTGCATTCGGCGAGTCCCATGGCTCATGCAGATTTGCTGTCAAAGTTTGTAAAACGTTTCGTCAAAATATGGGAACAAATCTCGGCGGGTCAATAAATATTGTGTTTTCTAGAGGAAGTTTGAACTTCAGATGGAGGCTTTTTCCAGGAGTGAATTGGGTCTGTACATGACGGGGATCCTTTGAGGAAGGAACGTAGGCGAGATGCTCCATTGCGCGCCTGCCTTTTTGTGCAGCAGGCACTGCCAAGCTGGCACCTGGCTACACTTGTACTTTGAGGCATTTGCAGATATTTGCAGCTTGTGCGATGTCTTAAACTGTTCAACTGTTACTCGGATTTCCAAGCTGCAAGATTGTTTCGCAGTGTTTGGAGTCTTGTCGGATGTCCCGATTTTCGTTCATGCATGTTGTCTTGGCGCCGCAAACATCCATTTCCGGCGTCTCATCAGGCACTCGGATTGATAAAGCCCCTCACCTCGTCGACTTGGCTGACGACAGCTGACGCTTCCTACTCAAACTCTGGATGTGCTCCATTTCATTCCGTCTCAACAAAATACCTCCTGGCATATTGAATTCGGTCCATGATGAAGCTCGCCGTGTTCAGCACCAACCGTACGACAAGCGGTACTTCGAAGCCGCGCAAACCGCGAGGGGCCATGACGATATTGACGTGGTGTTTCACGAAGTCTCATTGACAGATGATACTGCACCTCTGGCGCAAGATGCTACTGCTGTATGCGTATTTGTGAACGATTCTCTGGGAAGTGCCGTTGTCGAAAAGCTGGCAAGCTACGGCGTAAGGGCTATTCTCTTGCGCTGCGCTGGGTACAACAATGTGGATCTTGAGACTGCCGAGAAGCATGGCATCGCCGTGGCTAATGTGCCATCATATTCGCCAGAGGCTGTCGCTGAGTTCGCAGTGGCCTTGATCCAGACTCTGAATCGAAACACACACCGAGCTTACAACCGAGTTCGGGAGGGCAATTTCGCTCTTGATGGACTACTTGGACGCACCCTTCATGGCAAGACGGTCGGCATTGTGGGGACAGGTAAGATCGGTGTAGCGACCGGTCGTATAATGAAAGGCTTCGGCTGCCGTGTCATTGCGTCCGATCCATATCCATCGCCGGCATTCAAGGAAGTCGGAGAGTACAAAAATTTCGATGAACTTCTGCCAGAATGTGACATCATCAGTCTTCATTGTCCACTGATGGACTCGACTCGTCACATCATCAACGACGACACGATCAGCAAGATGAAACCTGGCGTCATGCTGGTGAACACGTCAAGAGGCGGATTGATTGATACGAAGGCAGTCATCAAAGCACTCAAAAGCCGATATCTTGGTGGCCTAGCACTTGACGTGTATGAAGGCGAAGGGTCATTATTTTACGACGATCACTCCGGAGAGATCATACACGATGACGTCCTAATGCGCCTTACGACTTTTCACAATGTCCTGGTTTGTGGCCACCAAGCCTTTTTCACACAGGAGGCTTTGACGGAGATTGCGGAATGCACTTTCCGAAATGCTGAAGAGCTTGCGAAAAACTGAACATGCCAGAACATGTTGACCAAGGGCTTAGTGTTGAAGCGAAGGGGCTCGCTTCCAGTTAGAAACGTTTGAGAAAAGTGATCGCTGGTATATTACATACGTTCTTCTAACTGTCTATGACGGGTATGCTCTGCTCTATAAGTTGATCTATAGGCTTCTTAATGAAAACTCCGCTTTACCTCTAAGTATCTACAAGTTTGCCACAAAGCCGCTCATGGATTGCTCACGTAGCTTCTGGCTCGTCTCAAATCATCATCATGATCCAAATCATCGCGAACCACTCCACCATGGCCATTGCGGCTCTTCAACTTCTCAACGTCATCAGATCCGGAATCCACGTCATCATCTCCGCCGTAGGCGTACTTGCTGCGAGCACGGATTCTGGCACCGTACTTCCAGAACAGGAACGGAATTGCGCAGCATGCTAAGCTGATGAAGGCCAACAATGTCGACGCCCACTGGTCTCCCAGGCGATCGTACATTTGCTCTGTGAACAGAACGACGCCTGCGCCCCAGAAGCTGCGAATGAATGTCTTGGCGGCCAGAGCGGATGCTGCCTGATGTTGATATGAATCAACAAGGTAGTTGTTGGCAGAATTGTACAAGAAGATAAAGCCGAAACCAACGGGGAAGCCTCCCATGACTGGATCAGCCCATGAAATTTCGGGGTATGAAGTCTAAGCGAAGATGAATAGTCCAATGGGGATGAACCAGCACGATGCCATCATGGGAATCAGTCGAGCCTCCGCAGGCGGATGCCCGTTGTGCTTCTTCACCAGCGTAAGATAGTGCTTGTTGATCAGTGGAGAACAAACAGCTGAGCAAATGACGCCCACCGCAACGGGAATGAATATCAATCCCGTCTTGACAGCCGAGTACCCCTTGCCCTTCTGGTAAATGATGGGAAACGCAACGAAGAACATGTACAGCAAGCCGTACAAGACACTCATGTAAAGCGAGATCAAAAAGACGATGAGTTCGCGGAAGAGCAGCTGGAACGGACGGATGAGGAAGATGCCAAGACGTTCCGTCATGGGTCGCAGGTCGAGATCCTGCTCCGTGACGTGTGAGTTGTCTCCCGTAGAGGCGCGAAGCTTGCGTGCTCGTCGGGCCAGGATGGTCGGGGCATATGTCTCGGGGACGGTAAAGGTGATGAGGATCCATATAACGGCGGCAAAGATGAGCTGGATTCAGTACAGCCATCGCCAGCCCATTGCATCAGAAAGGAAACCACCGATAAGAGGACCAACTAACATAGTGTTAGCATGAGTAAACTTCATTGTGAATTAGATTTAAGAAACAACTTACTAGCAGGACCAATAAAGGGCGCAGCCGAAAACGCCGCCATGGGCACACCTCGCTCTTCATTCTTCCACAAATCTGCCAGCGTGCCTCCGACAAGCGTCATGGGGGGCAGAAAATGCAATGCCGTCAATTGCTCGGCATACCAACAAGGTAGCGATATTCTTCGACACTGCACACGGGATGATGAAAATGACGGCAACAAGTAACGTCGAGCCACTTCAATAACTTGTTAGTTTTGACTCTCTTATACTACAACCCAGACGGAATTCACCAGAGTTGTGAAATGCAAATAAAGAAGGAAAACTTACTATATGATCCTCCGCCCATAAACCTCCGACAATGGCGCAAAAACCATCGGCCCAACGCCAAACCCAACCACAAACGAGATGCTCAGCAGCGCAACCTCCTCGCTGCATCCAAACTCCTCCGCCACACCAGCTACATTCGCCGTGACGACGGACGACGCAAACGCCACGACGAAGCACGTCAGCGCCACGACCATGGTGCAGTACCACTTGTACGCCTTGGACCAGTTCTTGGGGTTCTCCTTATCGTCGGGGTAGAAGGTGACGAGCTTGTGCTGGGTGTCGATGGGGATTTCGCCCGTTCGGCTAGCGACGCGGTACTCGTCCATGTTTGCGTTTGCCGTGAGTGTTCGATACGGCAAATTCACATCTAGATTTGGATCGAAGGTTTTGGGATGAACCGCGGGTTCTGAAGATGGGTGTGAAGAAGCCATTTTGTTTTTTTTTGCCTTGGGACGGTGTCGTGTCTTGTATATAATAGTCCATGGTACTTCTCTGGGCTCGAGGGCAAAAAAGGCAGAAAAAAGGAAGCATGGCGATATATATATATTCTATCATGCGGCAAAACTCATCCAATCACCGTGTTCCGCATCCATTGCCGAAACCGCTCTTCTTACGGCTATCAAGGGCTGTCTTGTTTCCACGGTCAAATATGCATCGGCTGCAAAGGACAAAGCGGCATGGACGGCTCTCGCCTCAAGGGTCCACACTCGGAAACGAAGGAAATAACGCCGGGTATTAGGTATCAGAGGGGGGTTTATTAGCTCGGCGTTAGCTTTGACCTTGTTTCCATTTCTGCGCCATTTTCATATCGCCTTTCTTCATACAAACTGTACAGTACGCAAAAACTCTCTCTTAGTATAATGTTCTGGATTTTCTCTTAAAACTCTTCATCGAATTTCTTCAATCATGAAAAGATTCTTGCGCAAGTTCACGTCCTATTGTGCGTGACTTGTTGAGGAACAGAAATTCATGTTTTCGGAGCTCCACCCGGCGCCGATGTGGGCCAGCAGCGGGCATGGGACCAGTTGATACGACACGTCATCCTGCACTCCGCATTGTCCATGGAAAAGAAAAAAAAATTGTCAAGACAGGCATGAGCTGAATCTGGAAGCTCATTCCGGCATCGGCCGCATCTGAATCAAAAATTCCCAGAAAACGTCGTCTCGCTTCTATCAGTGTCAGTTTGGATCCACGGATGCGGTGGGAACCGTAATACTGTAATGGGCCGCCACGCAGCTCCATCCAAGTCGACGCTAAAGATTGACGTCAGGAAATCGACCAGCTCGCGCTCCGATTGGCCCGCTCGCATAAGAATTAAAGTTTACTGCAGCTCTATCCTTACACAACAGTTCTATGGTCAAGGGTCCATCTATAGCTCTGCTCTTAGATGACATGTAACTGTACATACTGCAACTCCCGCTTCTCGTCTCATCACAATTGCATGTCAAGTCTCGCAATGCCATTCACTTCATCCATCAGGTCCACCGACGCTGTGACAGTGCCCGCCCATCCTGTCGCTGCCTCGAGCCCGCGTGCACCAGCTCGCTCTCTTGCTTTGGGGCCGATGCTCGACAAAGTTGTTACCCACGGTCCCATCAAATGGGTTGACATCCCTCAATGAGTTTGATGTGCTGGCGCACTCTGCGATACCTGAAACCCCATCGTCAACCATGACCATGTTACCGTCTTGATCGACACGGTGTATGCCCCCGTTCTCCTGTACGACGGTTCTCGTCAGAGGCTCTGCTTGGCCATAGTCTACCGCCCACGCTCTCGCCCATCCAGATGAGCTGAAGGCCCAGATGATCATTTCTGGCGACGAATCCAACGCAATTTCTGTCAAATTCTCCCACATCGCTATCGGCTGCCCTCGAATTTCAAGGGGAAATGGGTAACTACTCCGAAGGTCATGTCCAAGTGTGTCAACTGCCTGGTAATTATTTTCCGCCGGCAAGGGCTCAGATCTTCTGTGTCTTCTGGCCGGGTCATGGGCGACAAGCTCCACGGTCGACCGACTTTGCGCGTCCATTGGTTCGCAGAAAAGGTGCTCTGGTGGAATTGAAAAGAACACAATGGTTTGCTTCTGGCAGCTCGCACCTTCTACTTGCTCTGCTGCTGCAAATGTCGCCGCGACACGCACTTCATGTCTCATATCTGAACCCGCTGCATAAAGAATCGGGATCGCTGTGAGAGCCGTCGACGGCGGTCGAAACCAGACCTTTCTGACAAGTCGTGTAATTGATCCCACGGGAGCATCCGTGCCGAGGCAGAGGCATCCCGTTCGAGGATCAGTGAACAAAATGTGACAGCCATCACTGAGTGGCACCGCCCGATAGTGATCTGCGCTTCTTGCCGATACTGTACTTATGCCAGCGCGATCAAATATTTGTCCATATTTGAATGCACTCGATCGGGAGATGGTAGGTCTCATAAGCGGGGTGGTAAAGCTATGCTCTTCAGGCGTTTCTCGCAGTGTTGTTCTTGAAGTCGTCAGGGAAGCCATCGTGTTTCCTCCAGATGTAAGGATCGTGGTGGACAGGTTTTCAGATGATCCAGACCCAACGTCTAGAGGGTTCAGCAACCCAGCTGCTGAACTGATTAGTCGAAGTTTTCTGGCCGTGTCGGTTCCGGGGCGCAGAGGTAGAAAGTACAGCACATCACTCGAAGTCGTTAGCGGAAACCATCGACTGAGATCTCGGCCCGTCAGAGCATCCACCTAGTGTAGTTCGATACCAGCCGAACATCCAAAAGCCACGCACTTCCGCTGAGGACAGATGGCAACACAGCGAGGCGGATCATCAACATAGCAGATATTGCGATACACGGATCGAGCGCCCATCGCTGTCAATGGCGGCTCGTGGGGCGATTGCCGATGGCAGATACACAAATTGGAGTTCGTTGTTGAGCTCAATTTGGGTATCGGCGGCGGCAGCGCACCATAAAAAGACGAAGGACCGTCTTTTCCTCTCAGATGTTCCTGGATGTCACTCGTAACGCCGATATCATATACCATGCCAACCCGACCCTCCATGAGGAACGCAATAGAATCTCGCCTAGAAGAAGTGTCCATACTGCAACACAGTATCCTCCGAGGGCAAACGATGAACGAGGCTGGTCGCATGAACCCCAACGGCATTCCCTGTCTCTTTCGTAGTGGTATGGACCAAGTAGATTGTCCGCGTCCACAAACGTGGTTCAGTTCAAATACATACGCCAGTTGACTCCGCATCGCTATCAGATATTTTCCACAAAGACTGACTGTGAAGTTTATCTCCCCATGAAGCTTCGGATCGGTTCGAGCCTGCCCAAGCAGGCTGCAAAAGTCCATCTCCCCCACCTGGACGAACGCACTCTTTTCAGTGTTGGCCAGATTACATTCCCTCGCAATCCACTTGCTCATTATCTGTTCTCGACACGTCTTCGATGTGTTACCCAAATCCAGGGACTATAAATGCACAATATGCTGTTCCACCATCCAGCTTGTTTCAGCATTTCTTCCAACAATCGTCGGTCCAAACTCGCAAACATCCATAGCCAGCATGTATGGCGTGCCGCATTGAAATTTTCGAAAGACAGCCGTGAGAGGATAGATTGTAGGATTTCTGTAGGTATTGTCATAGAACTAGGTATATCTGGGCGTAGATAGTAAGCATATCAACAACAGTGAAGTCTTCAAATCCCTCAATACAGACCATTCAAATCAGACCGAGCGACACCATCCTTCGTCCCACTGCTGTTACAGTTAGTTCTCATTCGCTGAGTGCCTCGTAGGTCCGGCTCGTTCCACGTGCGCATGTCAGGGCTGCCATCTCGCCAGTCGCTTGGTCCGAGGACACCATGGTGGACGAGGAAGCTCTTCGCGATGCTTGTTTGGAGTAGGCGCCGGCTACTCCACGCGAAACCAATATTTGCGACGACGTGGTGTCGGTGCGGTGACAACGTAGCCATCAGCAGTCTTGCCAATGGTCAGGGACTGAGATTCGAGGTTTCGGCGGTCGTGGCGTAGGATATAGGTAGAAAGGCATGGTGATTGTTGATGAATACGAGATTGAGTCGTAATTGTTCGTGAATAGATAAATGCCTAGGCTCGCAAAACATCGCTAAACCGGAGGGACCTTCCGTCACGCTAGCCGTTTGCCATACGAGGAAAAGGAAAGAGTCGCACACGCCTCCCATCCTTCTACTTTGGTTTTTTTATTTTTTTTTTTTAAAAAAAAAATTATTGTTTTTCCCCCACGTATCAGCGTACATACGCACTGACCTGGAATGAATAAAATGGACAAGGCGAGAAAAGGTATTTTTTGGCTACAGCATTACATGTGTATGTCCTCACAAGCATTTAATCCTGGATTATCTATAATGTCAATCTCTCATCCTCCCTGATCAGGTCCACACAGACAAGCAACGGACTGAAAACTCTTCCCTGCAGCTTAGCTTCGGCGATTGCCATCTATCCACACATTATCTTCGCCAATTCCTAGTGAACTATCTGCATTCGGCAGAATCAGTGTTGGCTGATCCTGAGACGACTGACCGCCTTCGGTAATTGCCTCATCGTCCACGACGGCTGACGGATCTTTATATATCCAAGGTTGTTGCAAGCTACAAAATATCATGTCAATATGTGTCAGATACAGCACGGGGTGTTAATTTACTCACGTGGTGGTGAGACTTGGGTTCACGAACGTCAAGCCTCTCTCCTTGTACTCATCTAGCGTACTTCCCCTTCGTAGTAGCTGCTGATGAAATCGTGGTAAGTCATCGTCGGATGCTTCCTCTACAGCCTCCTCGGAATAACCCTCGTCATTTCCATCGCCGCCATTCTTGATTGCTCTCAATGCAATATACTTAGTCAGGGGCTCAAATCGTCGACTGAAGTAATAGCTGTACCATATTGTAAATGGAATGATGGGGATGACCGCTGCGGACTGCACGAAAGCCTTGAACGAAGCCATTTGTCCCACCATGACTGTTTCGAAAACGAGGAGGCCGATGACGATGCGGTAGCAAATTATACGCCACGCGCCACCAGTGGCATGCTGGGGTTGATCCATTGCATAAAGGAGCATGTACTTGAATGTGCAATAGCCGAGCCCAAAGTAGATGATGCCGAATAAAAGGATAAAGCATCCGCCAGACAAAACGCTGTATATCAAACAAAGGTTGAATACAAGCAATGCGGTCGGAAGATAGAAGCCATACTGGAATGTGGGTGGCTTCTTCAGTTCCGCATAATCTCGTGGTGTGGTGGATTGCCATCGGTATATTGGCGAGAGAACTATACTCCCGAACTCGAGCATCTTGAATGGCATGAGACCTACTCCCTGCAGTATGATGAACGACATGTAGAAGCTGCCGAGCCCCTGCACGTCCTCGGCGATGAGTTTCGGTATCAGGCTGGTGTCTTTCAAAACTTTCTGTAACACGATATAGAACTCGAACCCTGTTTTGGACACGGCGAAAACGAAAAAGGTGTTGAAAAAGGTGAAGAAGAAGTTCTTGGAAATGAGTGACAATTCCACATCTCCCTGAGAGACCATGCCCTGATGGTTCGAAAGCCAATCGTACAAATATGGAACTGAGACGTTAAGCAAGGACACAACAAGGGTGGGAGCTGTGTTCTGGAAGAATGATCGCACAATAGGGTGGTCATTAAGCCATTGTGCGAATTTGGGCATGGCGTCGTCTATCGTGCAGATACTAAGGAAGGATGCAAGGGCTGCCGTTGGAAAAATCCAAACCAAGGTGAGGAAAGTGATGAACAAGGTGATAGACCAAGATTTGAGTCTGCGGATTCCCCTTAAAGCATATGTGTTTTTCCAGACAAGGTCGGAAGGTGAAGGCGTTGCTTTCGTCAAAAATCGTCCTGGCCGAGGATCTATTCGGGCCTGGATGACCATCTGACAGGAGGCGACAGAATCCATTGTGACAAGGGCCGTGTCCGTTGGTTTATATTCTTTTTTCCTCGCCTCCACCACTTGCTCGTCTATGCGACGGAGCTTCTCCTCGTAGTAGTCGATGCCATCAACTTTGCGACTCCGTAACAGGAAGAGCCCATATCGCAACGTCACTTGCGGTCGTTCACCCTCATATACATGTGGCTGACTTGGCTTACTTGCAAGCAGCCGAGCATTCTCGGCTGCCTCTTCATCGCCTGTTGCGCCAGATATTTGCCCGTTTGTGTCGTCTGTCTGAGTGGCATCACTATGCTTGTTGGTAGGCTTTTCTCGAGTCTTGAGATACGCTGCCCACACAGCTTCCAGCTTCCGCAGAAGCTGATCTCTTTTGGCAACCAGCTCATCGAGATACTTCCAATCTCTGCAAATGGTCACAGAACCCACGAGGCCAATGTCGAGGCCTTCGATCAAATCCTTCAATCTCTGCTCAGATCTGTATTTGACGGGTATGCCTGTTAGTCGGAAAGTGCGGTCCGTTACTGTCGATTGTGAACCCAAGTACTTCTGACGAAGGTCTATGATTCGGAACGTCTCCCAGTTGATAGAGTAGAGTGTGAGACCGACGAAGAAGTAGGTGAAAACGACATACGACCACATGTATGGCAACTCACTGCTCCTATCGTCGTCCTTATCTTTCAGGAAGTGAGCGCTGTTCTCTTGCCGAAGCTGCGGCAAGGTAAACAATTCTCGGCTCGTTCCGCTGGGCTCAGGGTCTGGAGGGCTTATATATTTCCACGGGTTCTCGTGATACTTGGCGTTGATCGGAGCCAATACCACAAATGCGAAAAATGCCATTATACTCAATAGGCGAATAGCCATCTTGAAAAAAGCCAAGAACTACGCTCTGTCAGCACCGTCGCATCTTGTGGCACCTTCACATCTAGTAATGGATGGACTAGAGCTCACCACAAAAGCATCCAGCCCAGAAGCAGTCAGGATCTGCTTTTCGTTGATTCTATAAAGCTGTGGTATCCATCCGAAGAAGGAGTCTGTCAGGGTCGGGAGGTCGACGTGTGGATGCAGGCGCCGCTTATGCGCTGCGTAAAGCGCTGGCCATCGCGGACGGATTACCTATGTGAATATCAAGGGTCAATGACTGTCGCTTGCAGCTAGAATGAATCGTCTCAAAATAATACATACGCAAAATGTGACGAAGGCCGAGATTCCCAGAATCGAGGACAACACGAGCTGCAGCTGAACATCATTATTCTTCTTGTTAGGGTCGATATAGCCCTCGCCACCATTACGGCAATTTGGAGCGCTCATCGTGATTCATCGTTCTCTCCGGGTAAGAATCAGTTGAAAGAAAAATAATGCAGAAAAGCTGAGGACGAAGGATATGCGACTTTAGACCTTGCGTCGGGGTGTTGATCGAGTGAAGCTCAGACTCGCTGAAGCTGCCCGCTCCAAGGTCGAACAGGGCGTCATCGAGCAGTCGCGGCTGGAGAGCTACCCACCTTGTCCTGTGACATCTTGGTTGGGCGCTCGGGCCATACATAACTTTATGCAATTAGCCAGTGGGGTTGCATAATTCAGTGATACTCGCTGTTTGTTGCTCTGCACTGAGCAGTCGAACAACAACCCAAGACGGCGATTGGAATTACAGTATGTACAAATCCTCTCACTAAGATCACCTTCCTCGCCCAAATCAATGCAAAGGCCAGATGCCGAGCTTGAGTCAGCAAAGGTCAATGTTCACGGTGAGCATACCCTAGACCCAGCCGGGATTACAAGCAAACCTTTTTGCAAAGCCCGTTGAATTTATATGTGGCGATTTACCATGGAAGTATCGTAAAATTGTATAAATGCTACATTTACTGTCTCGGTCGGTTGCGTCTTGAGGCTATTTGGTGGACTGCTTCAACAAAGGTATAGTCAGATGTGGGCTTCTATTTGAGACAGATAACAACGGCCAAGATTAGTCACATTACCATGATCACCAACTATAATAATTGAGGACGAAAACTGCAAGGAAAAGGTGACCAACTAAGATATGAAGTGAACAGCACTCTCCATACATTTTGCGGGTTTCTTTTGTCTACCTTTCAATTGAAAGATTGGCACAGTACAGGCACCAAACTCGGTTCACCTCGTAAACTTGGACAGGTAGGGGACGAGCACGTGCGCTACAAGAAAGACTTGAATTCCTGAGTTGAGGAGAAATACATTACATCATTTAGCAGCTTAGTAGGGCCGTCTGTAGTGACGAGGAGCGGGTGACGAACTCTCATTCTTGCGTGTTTGTAGTGGACTTTTTACGTCGGTAGCTGCTACCTAGATACATAGCCATGTCCGTCAACTGCGGGAGTCCCAATGCAATGCTCAACAGACATATCAAATGAGAGCCCACATTCCGACTTTCGATTTCTTGGCGATTCCGAATGCGAAAGGGGAGATTGTCCTCAGAGGTAACCATGGGCAGACAACAATCAACATGGGTAACCGGCCCGGAGTTAATCCTCAATGCCAGTACCCGAACTGACAAGGTCATGATATGTACAGAAGAGGCCGAATCAGCATACAAATCTTGCCACGTGCGCGACGTGTAATGCTCTGACCCTGATATTTGATGCTGTGCTCAAAGGAAGATGATGACCTTGGCGAGATTTCGCCAAAGACTTCCTATTCTCGGCGTAAGCCTGCACTTGGCGTGCAATGCTTCACAAATGGATCTCGTTGAGGGAAATACATCAAGGAAAATTCACCGAGGCGCACACGTATTTGCTTGGTATTCCTGGTGTCAGAGAAGCGCATGAACTCGAGGAACAACATCCAGGAGCACGGTCCATTCTTACACAAACGCATCAGTAGATCTTGTGAGAATATGTCATGCGGTCAGAACCAGTCAGATCACTATTACACTGCGTCTTGTCACATAGGGATGAATGGCCGAAAGCAAGTGTCTAACATGTCATGTTGGAGAAGGAGATGTGTTGCACAATAAACCCCACTGCGAGAAGGCTGACAGTGCCAACGGTTCGTGACACAATGCAGCCCTTAAGGCATGAGCAACAGAGACTTCATTAACAGAGACTTCATTGTCAGGTGGCCGAGTAGAAGGGGAGGAACATAGTTCAGGACGCAGCCTGACTTATCCACCATTGTGGTAAGCCGAAAATGGGGACCCTGAAGGGCTTCCGCCTTTCTGTAACATCTGTCCTGTGTGCCCATAAGCTTAATGGGGAAATTCTAAAAGAATCTAGGTGGTGAAAATCTTCATGATTCGACTGGTGAGTCGATTCCAGAAATTCACTCCGGACGAATCGCTAAAACGTGTCACATTTTTGGGGAGACATGGCGCGCTGAGAAGCGAGATTTCTCGCTCGGATGCATGTGCTCCCATGCGACCGGTGCAAGATCATATGTGATGATTTCCATGTTCAAGTCTGAAGAAAAGCCGATAGCCGTAGTGCATGTTGCCAGACTGAATGCCGGCCAGATGAGGCAGCCCGCTCAGCCGTCAAATCTGACAAGCAGATGTGCGAAGAGAGCAGCTCGATGAGATTTGGTAGTACAGTCCAGGGCCTGAGTCCACAACACACACCGACGACCGTTAATAGTCGCATGAAAGGGAGAAATTACCTGTATGACAGGAATAGTGAGACAATGCTGGAGCTGAGAAGAAGTAATTTTGTGCTCAAACGAGGGATTCATCCATACTCATCACATCGTAAGAATCGCACGCTCATTATGAGTCTCCGATCGCTTCGAGTACCCAGTACATGGCTTACGCCGCTATAAGCGCACAATCCAGGATGCTGCGCAATGGAAATGAATCACCAGCTCGTAGATCGAGTTTTGCAACTGATCTCTACAAAAGAGCATCGAGTCCCGTGATACTTGCCGGAAAGATGGTTTGTCTGGTTTTACAAACACTTTCGGACTCAGGTTACGCCATCAAGGCCACTGTGCTACTAGAAACGTCATGACCGAGTACGCGACCGACTGTGTTACGGTGAGATGATAATGAGACGTCTTATGTCAAGAGAAGATGGTATTTCTGATAGTCTTTAAGGTCGGCCTTGGAATTCTCCAGGATCAGTTCTCATCGCAAAAAAATAGGCCTGGAGACTCACGGGTACTTACATTGCCAGCTCACCATTGTGGTGAGCGAAAAAATTCGTCCTTGCGATCCTTTGACCGATTCCAGTGGCAGGCCTGTTGCACTCTCCATAGGGACTGAGCTCTAAGAGAGTCTTGTACGAGCGTATGGTCTGTCTCGCCATAGCATTGTACAGGGAGGACAGCAAGAGTCTTGGGAAGAAAAGTCTGCTTCACAATCGTAAATCGACTCTTGTCTGATTTCTGCAAGAACCCGTCAACATCAGGAGCTGACGGCATTTTGACGATTAATTCCATCAGTAGCCCAATGGCCATTCTTCCACCATCGACCGAGGTTGTGAGACTTGTAGCCATCAAAATGTCCCCTAGCACTGAACTCATGAGGACATCTATATAACTTCTGTCCCATGCCCCAAGAATATCAACTTTGCTAATCATGGCATAGAGAAAAAAAAAGAAAACAACTGGAACGATCACAGAAGCAGTACTAAACGACCTAAAAAGAGGTGCAGTCTTTGAAAAATGCCGGAATCTAAGCATCAAGCAAATGGTAGAGCACAAAAACCGTCGCAATTGAAGCCGTCTCCAATAGGGCTTGTCTGACACTCGAACAGGGACAGGCGAAGCGGCAGTGAATGACAAGAAAAAGCCGTCGTCCGCAACTACCTCATTCGCGATTGAGCGCTTTCAAAAGGATGATGGTCCATGGCATCAACCATTTGATACGTCGCCCAATATCCACAGTCCTGCGACGAGACACAGCAATGGCACTGCGCCGCCTGCCTCGGTTCATCAAGGATCTGCAAATCCCAAGGCTTAAAGTGACAACAACTGGTGCTCAAATCAGATTTGATTGGTTGTGTTTGGAGTATGGAGGTGACAATGACTGAGAAACCAAATGACTTATGCTTGTTAGAGTTCTGCATCACTGTGATCGACTCAGCAATCACTGATTAAGTAGACAGAAGTCTAGTCTTGAATTGGAAGAATCGACAAGCCAATGGTTTTTGGCAAATGGTTCACGGTCCTCCTGCAGAGAAAGTTATGGAGTGATGAAGCTGTCTTCAACCGCCAGCATCAAACTTGGTTCTATTTCTGAACTTCTCAGTTTTGTCCGCTGGGTGAATGACTATTTTGGTTATCACTAAGGCGGCACTTGCCTCTCAGCCAGATCCATCCCAGTCGCCGAGATGTGGGCCAGGTTGACAATAGATCACACTGTCCCGTTGCGATACCTAGCGTGGGATGTGTGAGCAGCAAAGAAAACTAGCTGTAAAGGTATGAACACTTTGTGGAAACCGGACGCATCTTTGTCAACAAAGGATAACGCGACATTTTTGTTTGTTTTTTTGTTTCCCATGGCGGCGAAAATGCTGCATGATGTGTCAGGTACTCAACAAAATTGACGAGGAATGTGGCTCCGAGTCGAGGGGAGTCACAACAAGCTGGACGCGGAAATTGCGGAGCTTGATGAAAAAGGTCAGACGTGCAGCTTTCCTCATGAATTTGACTTCGCTAGGAGCTGCTACAGCCAATATTTTATGTGTCCAAGATGGGCAGGAGCGGTAGGGAAAAGCTGACCAAAGCAGAGGCTTGTCTGTAGCAGCGCTCTTGATTTAAAAGAATGACAACGAGATCTGTAACTAAACAGGCGCACGCACATTGACACTACTTTTGTTTGTTCCGTAAGATGCTAGACGCCAAGGACGACATGCATTTTTTTTTCAGGAACACGATCAATCATGACGTGCATGAAACGACTGGGTTGTCTGACGGTTCGGAAATTGCGTTGTGGATATTGGACTGACAGGGACCCCAATATGACCCTACGCAGCTCCGGATTGGCCAAGACGTGTGCTGACGGTGGAGGAACAAGTGGTCGTATATGCTTCCCGAAAGCACGAAAACAACACGAAGCGGCCGTTATCTATGAGCAAGACGGCGATGGTGAAATCAAGGGTCCAGGCCGCTCATCGGCGACAACAGTAGTGCAGGAGAAGGGGTCAGGCGTTGACGGAGGCGGGAGCAAAGCAAGGCAAGAGAGCTCGTTAGAAGAAGGAAAGTGAGATGCTCATGGTGAAGCAAAAAGAAAGGAAAAAAGAAGCGACCAGGAAAAGAGTCATGGCAGCAAACGAAGTCAAGACCAGTCGTGCGGCAATGATAGCACGAAGGCTCCCTCCTTGGGTCAATGCTTGCCACACGTACAACGATTGCGACCGACACCCGCACTGACACATGCTTGATCTGCGTGAACGTGACAAAGGGCTACCTCATATGGAGCAACTGAGGTGCCTTCCCATGTGTTGCAGTCTGGTGCCTTTGACCGACGAGCAACAAGTCTTGAATCAAACCATCGTGGTAGTGATATCGATCACTGAGCAATGCCCTCCAACTTGGCAAAACTGGCAGTGGCAGTGGCAGTGGCAGTGGCAGTGGCAGCCGCTATGTTGGCTATTGCTGGCGTTAGCGAAATGATGATGGCATGGGTGCGGGCAAAATCTTTCGATGTCGCCTTGCAGTCCCAGCCAAGCTGAGCTTGCATCGCCAAGTCCTGCCTGGCGTGGAGGAAATCAACCGAGTCGGAGATGCCAAGACGCAAACGGCTCCACGAATGCTCGTAAGGGGATAAGCCATGCCACCAACATCGCTAGCTCAGAAGACCATTTGGCACTATGGAAGTGTTGACTTCTCCGGGACAGTAAATGAGGGCCTCAAATTGCAAGGTCGACAATACAGGAGAATTGTACGCCGCCAGTGTGCGGCCAGGAAGCGAAGGCAGGATTGAGACTCTGAGCCGAAGGCCTGCTTACAGGTGGCGCAGCGGAACAATGGCTGGAAATGAATGTCCTTGGGTCGGGCGTCTCCGCCATATGATTATGTGACGAATTTTTGCGCAGTTTGAAGGGCTGAGATGAATTATTAGGTACGCAGTGTCCACAATCTAGCTAGAGTCTTCACCAATGTTCAGCAAAGGGCCTAAGCATGACACCAGACAGTAATACAGTAATCTCTAGCCCAGCCAAGCTCTGTAGCTCCGTCGACAGCAGTGTCTGCCCTGTTTTGCCTGTCCAAGGCACTTGGCGCTCGCCGCATTGGACGCTGCACAATGCACTGGCCGGACTGGGCACTCACACCTGCATGTGCCCAACCTGTGCAGCACGCAGCAATCTCATTGGCTGGCAGACTCCACCTCCTGCAGACCCGGGCTGCATGCTACATTGGATTGGGTGCGCAGGCGCATGTGT
>AFRD01000528.1:0-20981 GCA_000222875.2 Periglandula ipomoeae IasaF13
GCTCTGCAATCTTGACAGCTGCTTCTGTTGCTGACTTTCTCTGTCGATGGGACGCGATGGACATGCATCTTATCAAATTCGGCGAACCTACCTATTGCACGACATCCTACCCCGCCTGCAAGCCAAGGTGATATCGAGAGACGGGTTGCATGAAATAGACGCCTTTAGTGGAAACAGGCGACATCCCGACCCGTGTGATTGGCGAGCGAACAAAACCATCCCACGCCTCAACAGGGGTCAGGCGCTTACACACTGCCTCCTCCCGCATCATGGCCAACCACATCAGCTTCCTTCTTGTCTAGTCTGGTGCTCGAAGACAAGGAGGGGCCAGGCCTGTGTCTGACAAGCAGTGTCATTCTCCGATGAATCCTAGTGCTCACGTCTACGCATCTGCCAGTGTCGATTCTCCGGCCATGTTTCTCAGGCGCTTGGTGGAACGGCGAGTGAAGGCTTGGGTGGGTTGACCGAACCCCGTAACCAATGTTGTATATATCCATCCCGCTTCCAGCTTTCGTGCGTCTGTTGGTTCTTCACGCAATTCTACTCCTCGGTTGGAAACGTCTTCCCTTTTTCATGGTTCATGTTGCTCAGTAGCCGGTGACGGGAGTTTGCACTGCCACGTTGGTCGCTGAAATCTAGGCATCCGCAGCGCAGTGCCATCTCACAACTCACTTTACATGCCAGGAGGAGCGTGCTCTTCACCAATCGACATCCCAATCATCATCAGCACCTTCGTCTGTTCCTCTTCCACATCATGGCTTCGACGCAGAATTCAAATGCGCCAAAACGGCCGCGGCTTTCACTGCAGATCAAGACAGCGTGCAATCCGCCATCAAAGGGCTTGAGAGGTCAGCCCGTCAATCCGAGCGATCCAACCACCTTCAACACCATGTCCAATATCTATGTCACCGCCATTGAGCGCTCCTCTGTCCTGCAGTCGGAGCCCATCACTGCTATTAATACCCTGCAGAATTTCAGTCTACAATCACCCATTGAGAAAGCCGACTTGCGGCCAAGGGTTGTTACGCCCTTCGTACCAACATACCCAGAAACACCTTTGACGGCCCAGCCCATCTCACCGCAGCAGATGGACTTTGTGTATCCAAGCACAATGACTGCTACGCCGCCGTTGTCTGTTGGGGCAGTTGATAACTCATCCAAAGTGTTCACATTTTCATCGGCGGATACATCGTCACCCTTGCAAAGTCGGCCGGTTGGGTCACCAATAGACGATCGTACACCACGCCGGCTGAGAGGCCCGTTTCCATTCTCAGGACTTCCCGGACAGATGCCCTATTCCCATCCTCGAAGCCTTCACAGCATTCTCCGGAACTCCCCACTACCACCAAGAACAGCCATCCCCCCTCCCTCGCCAAGACGTCAGTCACTACGTCTTCAGGAGAAAGCAGCAAAGAAGGTCGAGTACGATAGCCCATTGGAACAGGAGATCACGACGTTCAAATACACAAGGTCACATATCGACCTATTG
This sequence comes from Periglandula ipomoeae IasaF13, assembly GCA_000222875.2. Classification (NCBI taxonomy): domain Eukaryota; kingdom Fungi; phylum Ascomycota; class Sordariomycetes; order Hypocreales; family Clavicipitaceae; genus Periglandula; species Periglandula ipomoeae. Next base: position 1,490 of record AFRD01000528.1, read on the forward strand.
GCCGAGGATGGCTCACCACTGTCTCCCGCCCATGCACTTGCCAACGCCGAGCCTGAAACCGTCCTTGACATGGCTCTGGCCTTTACAGCCAACGAGATTCAGGATGGCGGCCAGACACCAGGCCCATTTGAGGACATGAGACGGAGGATGGCAGGGCTTGGTGCAGGGTCGCCCATCTCTCCAAACACATCTTCCGTCAACCGCAAGCGGAAACGAACGGAGAAGAAGCGGCGATGGGTCTGGACAATCGGGCAGGAAGAGGATGACGAAGACGTCGGCGGTGCCATTGCCGCTCTGCGCGCCCAGGCAGCAAAGAAAGCAAAGACTCCCCAGCAGCATGCCCTGGCCATCGAAACCAAGCCGCCCGCCTCCACGGAATACGAGGATCTGCCCATGCCCAGCATTGAGAGCTCGAGCTCATTTACCGAGTTGTCAGAGGTAGAAATGTCAGACACGTGCAGCATTGTATCATCAGATGAGCACCAGAGACGATGTCTCTCCGTGCCATCAGACACAGAAGCTGAGGCTAAAACGCCCACAGCTCCCAAGGGGGCAGACCACCGCAAGAGAGACACGCCTATCCCAGAGCTTGCTGAGACGAGCGACAACCCAGATCGTGCACCGGCGACAGAATGTGCGTAGGGCGGGAGCATCAAGGAAGCTGACGGAAGGGGAAAACATCGGAGTATGGTGTCTGTATTTTTTTTGGCGTTCTTTAGCATGGACAGCGAGGTGGTTGTAAATTTTTGTTTCAGCATCGGACTATCAGACAGCATCACTCACAAGAGTTTACGACGAGGTTGCATGGGTGTGTACGGGGGCATACTATTCCAGCATTACAGCCATTTTGTACATTGACATTAGCCTACTGGCTTTATTTTACACGAACTCAATGACATGACGTATGATACTTGTACTGCTGGCTTCCGCAACCAAGAGGTGATAAACACCACAGATATTTCTTCAATGCACGAATGTTCCCGATGGCTTTTACTTTTAATCATCATATTCTATCCATTTATGTACAATTTCGTAGACAGACATTTATTTTGACTTCCCACTCTGCTGCTGCTGATAATATAATTCCTCCGCCGACTTGATGCACGACATGTTGGCGCCAAGTTTGTTAATCGTCTCCATCCACTCATCGTACTCGTCTGAATCAAAGACGATGCCTCCACCTACGCACAGGGTTAGCATAATCTTTCCATGCAGCACAACACAGGGAACGCCGGGGGGTATACGAACCAGCTTGCAGATAAGCCACGCCATTCTTGACCATCATTGTCCGTAACGCAATGCACGTATCCATCGCGCCCTCCACGGCCTGCCCGTTCTCATCCTGGCTTCCGTATCCAAAGTAGCCAACCGCACCAGCGTAGATACCTCTCTTCTCCTTCTCCAATTCTGCGATGAGTTCCATGGCGCGCACTTTCGGGGCGCCAGACACGGTGCCCGCGGGGAAGACAGACCGGAAGGCGTCGAAGCGGGTCTTGTCGGGTCGCAGAACACCTGAGACCTGGGAGACGAGGTGCTGGACGTGGCTGAACTTTTCGACGACCATGAGGCGGTCGACACGGACGGTGAAGGGGTCGCCCACGCGGTTGATGTCGTTGCGGGCGAGATCGACGAGCATGACGTGCTCGGCGCGGTCCTTGAGCGAGCTGCTCAGTTCGTCGGCGAGACGCTGATCTTCCTCGGGTGTTTTGCCGCGCTTGACGGTGCCGGCGATGGGGTGCGTGATGATGCGGCCGGCCTCAGACTTGACGAGCAGCTCGGGCGACGCACCGACGATCTGGAAGTCCTTGCAGTTGACATAGAAGAGGTACGGCGAGGGATTGACCGTCCTCAAGTGTCTATAGATGTTGAAAGGGTGAAGACTCGTAGGTCGCGCAAAACGCTGCGAGGGAACGCACTGGAAGATGTCGCCCTTTACGATGTGCTCTTTTAACTTGGTGACGTGGGCCTCGTAGCCCTTCTGGCCGATATTCGAAGTGGCTTCCTGACCGAACTGAATGGGGCCCTGAACGGGCAATTCAATATCCGGTGAGTTGAGTACGTCAACGAGCTGGTCGATCGTGGTCTTTGCCTTCTCATACGCCTCTTCCAGGCCTGTCGTGCCGTCCTCGGGAACAGCGACGTAGCTTATGACTTTGATGATGCCGTAGAACCTATCGAACGCGACAACCGTATCAAACAGCATGAAGAGCGACTCGGGAATCTGGAGGACATCCTTCATGGGTCGCGCGGTCTTGGGCTCAAAGTATCGCACGCAGTCATAGCCCACATAGCCGATGGCGCCGCCCGTCAACGGCGGCAACTGCAAGCCTGGAACGTGTGCAACGACATGTTCTGCCAATTTCTTCTCCAGCGCAGGTAGAGGATCTGTCTCGGGTCCGTAGCCGGCTCCCGTTGTGAGGATCTTGCGAGGGCCGGCGCCGACGAAGCTGTATCGTCCTACTTGTTCGGTGGCGGCCGACTCGAAGAGGAATGAGTAGTCTGACGAGGAGGCGGCTGAGATTTTGAGATACGCGACAGATGGGGTGATGAGGTCGGAGGAGATTTGACGGTATATGGGGACGAGAGTTGGTTTCTTGCCTGGGCCCGTGTGTGGTTTGGCAATGACGGACCGGACGGTGTCGAGCGTGGGAACGATGGCTTGCTGTTGATACGTGGGTTTAGCGTCATTGTGGTGCTTGTCGGTGGCCAATTGCTGTTATGGACGACAGTTTCGAGGCCGTAGGTGGTCTATGATGCGTGGTATTGACTTACTGAGCCCGCCATTGTGGAATTTCTGCTTCGTGTTGTGAGATCAACGAAGCGTTTGCGGGTGCGGTGAGTCACGACGTGGTGCTCGGATGAGGTTGATGCTGAGGCCAGAAATAAAATGCTTATCGCCGGTTATCGGTGGAGGGGCAGCAGCAGGTACCCTGGTGCTGGGGGATTTGGGCAAGGGTACATGGGCTTGGACCCATTTATTTTGTCTACAAAATCCAACTGCCATATTATCTTAATCATTTTGATGGAGCCGTAGTAGGCAGCTCGCTCCATCATGCCACACAGCATGGCAAGCCAGAGCCTTGTGGGAACCGTGTCTCTGACTCTGATGGGCTCATTGTTGATGGACGATGTCTTTTCGAACAATTTCCGTGGAGCAGTGGTTGATCGTGGTGGTGTGTTGCCCGTTATTGTCTTTGTTGGTAGTGCTACAAATGACACAGCCGGGTTCTGTTTAGTTTCATGGATATATTATCTGTGATGACAATACCGCTGCCTGGCAAGAGGGGCATTCAAGCAATGGTGGTAGAGGCGAAGCAAGTTTACAGAACACAACTCGTCGGCAAATACCCTTGATCAGCCCATTTCTCTCCTTTCTGCCAAAAGCGCTGCTCACAGATATGAACGATCTGCGGGGTCATACGGATGCAGGTTAGCCAAATCATTTGTCAGAACGTGTGAATTGCTGATGGCCAACAACACACATGCATCGCCATGCGACACTGGGCTCGCTTCCGGGTGTGCCACGAGCGTTTCTAGAAACTTTCACTACACCAGGACAACACAGGGCAACGGAAACCTGCTGTTGACCATGCGGCTACAACTATTTGCCGCCCGAATTAGACAATATGAGATTTGTGTGAATTCCTGCGATGATGGCTGTACCGAGCTGGGAAGGTTTACTGGCCTCACTTTGCTCCCATCGTCATCTAGCCAGCAAGGACACGCACTTGTTCCGGTCATGGTGCCCACAATTCGGTGTCGTTGAATGGTCTCTACACATGACAGCGTGTGTGGCAAAAGGCATTTTATGTCCATAATTCGTGATTCAAAGTACGACCATGTCCAAAGCTCAACTTTCCACCCCTAGAGCCTTGGCACCGACTATGCGACCTTCTTCTCTCGACACAATCCAGTACTCAGACCTCGTCTTATCTCTCACAACACGATAAACCCTCACGTCATTGCCCTTAGTGGCCTCCTTGACAGCTTCGATAACTTTCGTGTACTGGCCTTGCGAATCCCAATCGACCGGGTCCATGATGCTGATATCGGCGGAGTCGGCATCCCAGTGCTCAATGAGCTTCGCAAACTCGGCTGTAGTCAGACGGCGTAATTAGTATCAAATAGCTTATTTTGTAGAAGTGAGCACATTGCATGAGAACACATACTTTCGTCTGGCAACCCGTCTCCATCCCATTTGAGAGAGACCTCTTTAAAAGGCACGTCTGCATCCGTCACGTAGATTACATCCTCGCATGCCTCCTTGATCACCTTGGGAGCCTGTGTGCCTGCGTCTGTGGTCTTGAACACAGCTTTGCTTTGTACCTCCTGCTTCTTCGCAAGCGCCTGGCCGTCGCTCAGGTCTTGGTTGGCCTTGTCAAGGAACGACATGTAGTCTTCGTCACTGGCCATTCTATTTTGAGATGCCTTATCGCTGACAAACCTGCGGGATGAAAAATCTCGTAGGTTGTGCAAGAGTCGAGCAGGACGCGCGAGATGAGGGGTCGTCGTCTGGAAGGCTGGAAGATGGATTGCCAATTGTGGTCGTGTGGTGGAGAGCTTGAAAACCGCGCGGCGGCGTCGTTGTCGTATGGCAGAGGGGAAAGAGGGCTTGAATAAGGGATAAATGTTAGTGAGTTGAGGCACCTTGGACATGCGTCTGTCGTTCAAGATCCAAGATGACCGGTTCAACGTTGGTTTGAAGAAACGCTGCTATTGATGGTCGTGACGAAAACGATCAAAGTGGGGGTGACGTCAGGCAGAGTCAGCGGCATCGACACCATCAGGTGTGGATTCGGACTCATCCAGGCGCGTCCCACACCTACAACCACGAGCAGACTGAGCTAACTCGATCGCGAATGAAAGTTCCCCATGGGAATCAGGAGCAAAAAGAGCTTCATCACGATGTGCAGTGATGCGGCAGTCGCCGGGCCGCGTCAGACCAAAGGAGCTTCAACGCAGCTGCATGACACCTTGCGAAGCTCTCCCCCGGATGCAAATTCGTAAAGAGTTGGGATGCCTTTTATGAATCGGACAATTTGAACTGTTTCGAGACTGGTCTTGCCAGTGCGGGATTTCTAGACAGTAGTATCGTCGATGCGTCAAAAATGCACTCAATGCTTGGACCTGTCCAGAATTCTAGCGCTTGGACACCGCCGAAGTACACGAAATCCCCGCCCTGATGAGCATTGTCAATACTCGTGCCTGAGAAGTTTCGCGGTGATCCTGTTTGTGCGCTGGGGAGGGTCGATTCGATTCGATTCAAGATTTGGTGTTGATGTGTCAACCGCGAAAGGCTACTCTGCTCGCGCCAGGCTCAAAGGACGAACTCGTTTAGAAGAGCCAGTCTTTGCTTGGAATTTGCTCCTTGGATGACGTTCTGTTTCAAACTCATGCATATCTCGTCTGCTTAACTCGTCACACCCACCGAGCCTGGATTATAAAGTCAATGAATTCTGAAAACACCCGAGACCTTCACTTGAGGCGTCGGCGACATCGTCCTGTGCAAGACTGTCAATGAGACTCCAGCCTAACAGCTTGCAACGGTAGCTTGCAGGATCATCGATCTCACTTACCTACCACATACAAGCGACTCGTCTATGGACTCCAGGCGGAGCCCAACGGCCACATATGCCTCCCCATGAAAATTCCAAGACGTTCTGATCATAAAAGTGCGGGAATAGCATCAGGACGATCGAAAGCTCAAATACTTCGAAAAGCGTAGCCGACCGATGTTAAAGTGCCGAACAGCAGCACTGATACCAACGTCACCGATCTTGTTCTAAACTCATATGCCGCAGGTGCTTCATTTTGTGCAAAACGCGGATAATAGATGGACTTCTTGTGTCAGTCTGCGCGACCCTGATCTGGTTCATTTCAACGTAGGCGAGGCGATGTGTTGTTAGTTTGCGCAGTTCATGGCCAGCGCACTTTGTCCAAGTCCAGACCAGATTTGCTTCCACCGGAGCATTACGCAGATTGCCCAACTAGGCAAGCACGGCACGCAGCAGCTTCCCCAGCTTTTGCTAGTCCCGCGTTTGGAGTGACCCTGGCTGGGCTAATTGCAATTGGCAGGCTCTTTCCGCGCCCGTGTCTGCTATTGCTGGTTAAAAAAAGGGCGCTGCCCACTCCTCGCCCTCCTCCGGTGGAACATCGATCCTCACCATTCGTCTCGTCTCAATCCGCCTCTTCTACCAGGTCAGAATATCTTCAAAGCGCTGGTGTACCCATCTCCGATGCAAAGTCCTGTTACTGTGCTTATCTACACTTCTTCCACGAAAGATCTGATTGCTGTTCCTTTTCTATTTCCGGCGGATCGTGTAAAAGCGAGCGCCCGCCGAGCCTATCACCAGTTTCACCATGTCTCCGACGGAGCCTCCTGCTCAAGTTGAACAGCCAACCCGAGTGGTCACTGCGTGTGTAAGGTGTAGGAAACAAAAGTTAAAAGTAAGATCCGCTTGAAGAGCCATTGCTCTGACGATCTTGACTCCCCACCAAGCCAATCCCATCATACTCACCAGTGGCAGTGCGATGCGGTCCGGCCATGTACTCTCTGTCGTCGTTCGGGGATGCGATGTGAGCCTCGCGAGCCAAGCCATTCCAGCGTCAAGAAAGGTCCTAGAAAACGAGCGTCAAAACGACAAGCCGATTTAGTGCCTGCAACAGACTCTTCTGCAGCCAAGAGCCAGAAACATGTCACAAAGCAGCCAAGCCCAAAGCCGCAGGCTCACTCACCCATAGACACGTTCCGATCGCCTGCCACAATCACAAGTCTCGCATGGAAGTGCGACGGATCGACAACACTTTGGTGCCAACAGTTCGGCTGTCGGCTTTGCCGCACGCATCTTTGGCGATTCTGCAGCCTCTCAAGCAAGTGACATCCCCAGCATTCCCGGTCAAGCCGGCCGATTGAAGCGCTTCTCGGTTGGTCTCAATTCTGGGCGGCCATGGTCTTTGGTGACAATGGAATGTCCTCCGCCTGCAGTCTTGGATGCCCTCGTCGATGCTTATTTTGACAGGATGCATTGGTTTATTGTCATCTTTCACGAACCACATTTCAGGCTCTCGGCGCGGAACATCATGTCGAGAACATCATGGGAACAAGGTGAACTAGGGGTTGTTCTCGTGCTGTTGATGGCATCTGCTGTTGGGCTACAAGGGGCCGCCCGCGATCCGCTATGGCCAGGTCAAGCAATACTCGCTCAGGCCGGGCTCAAGGCGGAGTCGCTGCTCGCTTCACTGATCGCGGAGGTTCGCTTTCATTTTCTGGACTTGCTCGATGACTGCTGCATTGAAACAGTTCAGGTGTGCAGTCTGCTGGGTGCATACTACATGTTCCATGCCTCTCCGACGCTTGCATGGAATATCCTCGGATTGGCGGTTCGCACTGCCTACGCGCTTTCTCTGCATTGTGACACCGACAACGACAACGAAGACGGGCAGGACTACGACCCCATCATGGCCCAGGTCCGTCGACGAAACTGGAATCACATCACAATCTCGGATACCTTTGCGGCCATGATCTACGGGCCGCCGGCATCGCTGGACGCTGCTTTTGCCTACGTACATCCGCTAGAGGATCTAGACGACTTGCGATTTGGGCCAGTCTTGTCCAAGCATCGCCTACTGGATCCGAAGTCGACGGGCTCATCTCAAGCCGTCACATTACAGACATTTCACGTCCTCAAATACCGACTCTACGGGATTATCCGTCAAGCACTCAATCGCTTCCGTGTGTTGCGATTGCAAAGTCCCATCTCGCCAGAAGATCTCAAGTCTCTTGTGCAGACGGTGCAAGACGTGAGGTCCATGTTGAATACTTGGCGTGAGAACCTGCCTCCAGTCTTCAACTGTGACCCGGATGTGCAAGAGGCTGCTCTGCATGAGTTGTCCATGATCGAGGGTCTGTCTCCGCGTGAGCAACGAGATCGACAACATTTATCACTCCAAATATTGGGTCTCCGTATAACGTATGGCAGTGCAATGATTTTCGTTCATCGCCCATTGTTGGAATATCGTGTGCCAGCTAGTTCGCGAGAAGCGGTCCCGCGCCAAACTCTAGAAGTGGTTGCCGAATCTCTTCGTCTATCCGTCAACGCAGCCCTTCACATGTCTCGCGTTCCCGTCTCTGAGCTCGAGAGTCATTTCGGCATGTCGTTCGTTTTGATGAATTTTTTCACTGCTGGCGTGATTCTGTGCATCCCTCCAACAACCTGGCCATTGAGCACTATTGCCCATGAGGCCAAAGCTGGTACTCTGCGCATCATTCGTGCGAGCCGGGCTATGAAACATGTTAATCCTATCGCGGCTCACACCGAGCAGCTGTTGACGGGACTGTTGAAACAAAGTCTCCAAAAAGAAGTCGATAACGGACTGCAGCAGGAGCTGGAACAGGAAGAGGCCGCCATGAATGAGTCCCGGCGAAATTACCAGTCATCGTCCTATGGACAGTCAACGCTACCACAGAGATCGGCCTCGATGCAATTGTCAAAACCGTATGACAGTCAGACAAGTAGCAGAGACTTGCATCGATACTCGGTCCAAAATTTGCCGAGGACTCCTCAGACACACTTCCCCATCTCGTCGGAGCGTTCTGCGCCGACACCAGACAATCAACCTAGTCCCTCCATGCTGCGCCATAACACAGATGGCGCGGATGACATTGATCTGATGGCAGCTTCAGCGAGCGACATTCTCCAGAACAGCTATTTTTCGTCGACGGATTTCAGGACGCCCACCACGGGATACTACTATTCCGAGCAGAGCAATCAGGTTGACTCACACTTGGACGAAGCCATTGGCACATTTGGGCAAAGTAAGTCGGCACCAATATGCTCTTTTCGTCAATTTTCTAATGTGTGCCGTTGCAGTGTTGTTCAACTTGGTGCCCAATGATCCGTACAGCGCATGGACATGGGGCAGCGGCGGATTATGATAATCGGCAAAGGGCGGGCTCGATTGAAGCGAGAGACAACGTCAGATGCCACGCCGGAGAGAAAGGTGCTGTACTTGTCCCGCAGGAGACCCGGATGGCACATGTCATGCACAGTGAAAGGGATAGTACGTACGTCTCGGACGATTGGGGTTCGAAGTCGGCTTAGTTGTGTGCAACATGTAACGTACTACGACGTAATGATTATCATGTAAATATAGGGCTAGTCACAACGTAGACCATTTTACGACACATACGAGATTGAGGCACAGCAAGTGAGAGCAGCATCGAGTAACGTCCGTCATAGTTCGTCATTGGGAATCTCGTTTCGATTGTCCATACGTCCATCTAAAAGCTAGGCTTTACTGTAATGGAAAAAGTTTTCATCCCATCGCGAAAAGACCCAACCAAGCCCAGCCGACAAGCAAGGGCTTTCCCGTCTTCTCATTTTTTGCTTCAAAAAACCAAAACCCTCGGGACACCGGATGCAATAAAATAGTTGGGCAATACACAAGACAAAAAGGGAAAACAAGGCGTCAGCACATTTATGCGGAAGCCAGGTCCTTCTTGAGGGTACCCTGGTACTGCTTCTTCTCGGCGGGGGTCTGGAAAGCACCGTGACCGAACTCGGATGAGGTGTCGATCCATTTGAGGTTGATCTTCTCGAGGGCACGGCGGGAGGTGTGGGTGAACATGGACTTGCGGAGAGTCATGACACGCTTCTTGACACCGGGGATGGAGCCCTTGAGCATGACGAAGTCGTTGTTGACCTCACCATAGCGGACGAAGCCACCCATGCTGTTATGAGTTTGTTAGTCAAGTTTCAAATAACGAGTCTGTAGGGGAGACAAGTGAGAGTGGTATAACATACGGAGTAATCTTCTTCTTGGTGATATCAATCTCAGTAGAAGCGCTGTCCTCGGCATGGGCCTTGCCAATTCGGTAAACCTTGTGGTTGACCGAGGTACGGTGGTGGTAACCCATCTGACCGGCACGGGCAACAGTCCACTGGACGTGGGAAGGATGCCAGGCACCGATACAAGCGACCTTTCGCAGACCCTTGTGCGTCTTGCGGGGAAGCTTCTTGGTGCCCCAACGGGCGGTGACACCGTTGTATCCGTGACCCTTGGTGACGGCGATAACGTCAATCATCTCGTCCTGCTCGAAGATGGAGTCGACGGAGACGGGCTTCTCGAAGAGGTCCTGGCCGAAGGAGACCTTGTCGGCGACGGAACCGCCGTTGATCTGAATCTCCATGAGGTGGGCCTTCTTCTGCTTTAGGGGGGTCTTGCGGATCTGGGTGTGGGCGAGCACGCGCACGACGGTGCAGTACTTCTTGATGCGCTCCAGCTCGCGGGTGATGCTGGCGCCCTTGTTCTCCGAGTGCTTCTTGGCGTACTTGGTGAAGGCCTTCTTCTTGCTCTTGTACCAGTTCTTGTAGAAGCGGCGCTTGACCTCGTCGGACAAGTGCTCGGCCCACACGGTGGTGAGTGATCGGAGACCACGGGGAGTCTCGATGTAACCGACAAGACCAACAACGATCATCTAAAAAATAATTTGATGTTAGCCATAAGCAACTTTCTTCTAAGTGCCTGCTTGCAGCTGTCTTTTTTCAACAAACTGCTAGAGCGGCCGAATAGAAGGGGTGAAGCCAAGCGGGCTGGGTTGTTCGTACAGGTGGTGTATCGACGACTGTGACAGCCTCCACAACTTCCTTCTTGTTGGCCTTGGCGCCAGGTCGGTCGAGGTCACGAACGATCGTGGTCATACCGGCCTTGTAGCCCATCGCGGCCGTCAGGTGGACGGGCTTCTTGGGGTCATCCTTGGGGAAGCTATAATTTTGCATCAACCACAGATTAGCCCATTTCTTATTCGTCTCAACAGCGAATTCTGACACCGTCAAAGGACAATGTCGCAGAATTGTTCAGAGTTAAAAAAAAGAAGACTTACGACTTGACCTTGCCACGGTGGCGGGCAGCACGCTTCCTGGGCAAGAAAGCCAGGGAGCCGTGTCGGGGAGCCTCGAACTTGCGGTGCTGCAGTCCAACATTCCAATTAGCATTTCCAATTCACCGTCTTCATTCAAACAACATTGACGAAAACATCACTGTCGTGTTGTTTTGAAAGGGGATTTCGGTTCGCAATGTTGCTTACACTCATTTTGGCGGGCTGGGTGAGTTGGGGGTTAGTAGAGAAGTTGACGAAGCCTGCGTGCTGAGCGGGAAAAGTCAAGTAGGCGAAACCACGAGAAAACCCACACGCTCGCGCACCACCTGCTCTCAGGTAGGGTTTTGACCAGAAGTTGTGGGCGAAATTTTAAGCGAGCCAGTCTTTTTGTGGGCTCCGGCCACCAACCCAGTTTCGTTCTTCTTCTAGCCGTGTGCGTGAGAGTGGCCCGTGCGTCAACGGCGCTAGTCTGGTTATGGCTGAGCACGATGTGTGGATTGTCTGGAATTTTTTTTCTGTAGGGTGCTCCACCCAAGGGTTGATTCTTCGCGGTATCAGCCGAGATCTTGGACAACCCATTTGTCCCAAGTCGTCGTCCGATCGCTCACGTGATGTTGTTTTCTGGAACAACGTCCTGGAACATCACTCACCAAACGACATCCGCATGCAGCCAATGCACATACTGGTGACACAAACAAAGTCAACTCAGCAGCAATCGCCAAACTCCAATGTAAAGCCATCAAATTCATTTCCTAAATACCAGTGCCACTAAAATCCTTAAACGCAGGGAGCCGCTTTCTGTAGGGATATCGATTGCTCATGACTTTTATAGCCAAAAAATAAAATAAAATAAACACGTCGGGGGACACGTAACCCATTGCACCCGCCATTGTAGTTCAAACCCCAAAGCATCCTAGGCTTCCATCCCCGACGACAAATGAAATTTTCCGGGTCGTAAGTCCCGGTGGTATACAAATGTAATACTGGAAACAAAAAGGAAAGCACACAAATTTCGCAAGACGTCAACAGTCTTACTGCGTAAATTACAGAGGCCTCATGGATTCCTCTGCTGCCTTGCTTCCATCATCCAGTCCAAGTCTGATTCCTACTCTGTTTTGGTTGCGGTAGTAGATGCTCCATTTACCCCAGCGCTATAGGCGAGGTTGTCTTGGCATCACCAGAAGCTGATGCAGGCGCTGAGCCATTGGCAACAGCCGCGGGCTTCTTTTCGTCCTCGGGGCTGTCATCATAATCTTCATCAACATCCATCTGTCTAGCAGCGCGCTCGGGCTCCGAGGCTGCGGCTGCAGCTGCAGCAACAGAAGCCTGCTCAGAAGCAGGTCGTTCTTCCTTGGGTGTCGGACCCGTCTGCGGCCTGTCTCCTGCGGGCGCGCTGGCGGGCTGCATGGGCGGAAGCTGGTTGGAGTTCGCGGAATGACTTTGGGGATGATGAGCGGCCTCAGAAGGATGGTAGTTGTCGCTCTGAGGACGAGGCTCTTCCTTCTTGGGCTCATCGGAGCGTCGCTGCTCATCAGCGCGGCGGGCTTCGCCTGAGTTGCGACGGTATCCGTCACGAGGAGGTGTTGATGGGCGACGGTGCCTTCTGTCGTCTAGAAGAGCACGATTCTCCTCGTTGGCTTGCTTCTTGGCCGCAGACTCTTCCTCCCACTCGCGCATTCGCTTAGGACCGACCGAGGAAGGGCCGCTGTCAGGGCGCTGAGCAGCTGGATCAGCAGCACCCGCGGAGGGGGCGCAGGTCCGTTATCAGAGGCACCGGAAGGAGGGGGAGGTCCCTCTTGGTGGTGACCGTAGCCGGAGGGAGGCTGGTGTTGAGGGTAGCCGGATTTGGGCGAGGGCATGCGGTTGTCATGGGGTCTGACTTCGCCTCGAGGGCTGCTCGTCGGGCGGAAAGGCGCTGAGCCATTTGCAGGAGCATTCCCACCATTAGGATTGTTGGAAGGAGGAGCCGATGACGATGGAAGAAGACCACCCCAATTAGGATTGGCGACTCGTCGGTCGTTCTGCGCTGGACCTTGTGAGGAAGGCGGAGGAGGCTGGCCATACTGGTGGCCGGCAGATGCAGGTGAGGGTCCGCGTCGTGAAGGTGCTGGAGGGGCGGCACTACGGGGTTCAGAGTACCCTGGGCGCATCTGCTGCTCCTGTTGAGGGCTCGGCTGACGCTGAGGGGGAGGGGGAGGTCCCCGGAATTGCTCGCCGCGGTTCTTATAGGGATTGGGAGGCTGCGGTGGTGGGTTGACGTTGGAAAGTCTACCAGCCCAGTTATCACCCGCGCCTGCAGGACCGGGAGGACCGCCAGCGGGAGGTTGTTGAGCAGAGCTTCCCCATTGTGGCCCGACAGGACCCGTAGGACCGGCAGCCTGGTAGGCATGTGGGTGAACATCCGCAGGTTGCGGCGCGCCTTGAGGACCGCCACTGCTGCTGCCGCCCGAACGAAGCAGCTGGAGACGAGCCTTGATGTGAGGGTTGGCAGGGTCGAGCTCTGCCGCCCTTTGATACGCATCGAGAGCATCGGCGATTTGGTTGTTGCAGGACTCGTACTGCATCAACAGTTAGACACGACTTGATCTTCGCGTATGGCGGGACTGCCAGCAACTGAACAGAAAGGCTCCGACTTACCAGAGTGCCAAGGTCGTACCAGACCTCGGAGATGTAAGGGTTGAGCCGGATGGCACGAGAGTAAGCGTCCAGAGCGTCGCGGTATTGGTTGATCTGGTAATACAGCACACCAATCGAGCACCAAAACGTCGGGTTCTTACCATCTCGGTAGACGGCTTGTTGGTATGCTTCATACGCCTTGGGGTATTTCTGCTGGGCCATGTAGCAACGGCCGAGCAGATACCAGCTCTGAGCATCTTGGTTATCTGCGAATTGTTTGTTAGCCACCGGTGGTTCTCCACCTCATGTGATACTGCTAGTCATCTTACCAGCTGAAACAGACTTCTCGAGATATTGGATGGCGCGATCCTGGGTCTCGTATGAATTGCTCTGCTGGTGGTGCAGCCAACCGAGCTGTTGCAGGACCTTGGCGTGGTTGGGAGAGTGGTCGAGAACTCGTTGATATGCGGCCTTGGCGCTGTCAAACTAGAGGGAGGGGTTAGTCGTGGTGTTGAATAACGTAGTGAAGCTCTGCGAACATACATCTTTCTGCTGCTCGTGAACATGGCCGATCTGGAACCAGATATCTTCTTGGGTCAATGGGCCTGGCGGGGAGTTGACGATGTACTTGAAGCACTGCATGGTAATGTTAGTGTCCGAAGCTAAGGCCTCGATCGTTGCAACAGGGGCTCTGTGACTTACCTCAAGACTCTGGTTGAACTTTGATTGTTGCTTGTATATTATGCCCAGGCGGAAGTAAATTTCATTGGCCTTTTCAAAGTCCGGCTGGATCTGCATCACTTGGGAGAAGGCCTCTTCGGCGTAGTCGTAGCTGCCGTAGCGATCGTACAATATACCGATACCATACCAAAGCATGGGGTCCTATAGTGCGATGGTGTGAGCCAACATGGTTGTTTTTCTTTCCTTTCATTCAAGTTCTGGAATTGACTTACCTTGGGATCCCGGAGGTTCACCAGCGCCTGCTGATAGGCGTCGTATGCCTTTTGAAGGGCCTCTGTCATGAGATAGCAATGACCTAAACCACCCGGTCAGTTTGAGGTATAGGGGAGAGTCAAGTAGTTGTTCCCACGTACCGAGGTTTCCCCAAGCCTCACCATTGTTGGGCTCAATAGTAATCATGGCGCGAAAGAACTCGAGAGCTTTGTCAAAAGCCTCACGACCTTTGAGAAGCATGCCAATGGCATTCATTGCCTGAGTTGAGTTGGGGTTCGCTTGCAGAGCTCGCTCGTAGGCATGCATCGCCTCGTCTGGGACGCGCAGAAGTTCAGAGAAGCTTCCTATGGCAAAGTGTCAGTCAAGAGAAGATTGTATACTTGAGAAGACATGAGATATCAGAAAAAAAGGGTGCATACCAATTTGCAGCCAGACAGCCTCATTCATAGCAGCGATCTGGTGCGAGGGCGCGAAGTGGGCGGGCTGAACATTCTGAGGGGCCCCAGCAGGTTGATGGGGTTGCTGCTGCTGCATCTGCATCATGGTCGGCGACGGATGATGATTCGCCATGATGAAAGTAGGAGATGAGATACGGCCGCGCGAACTGGGAGCTGTTGCGGCGGCGGCGACTAGTCTGATGATGATGTGAAGCACAGAGGAAAGAAGGAGACTGTATTATCAACAGGGACAAACAATGCGCACTCGGCAAGGTTGGCCGATGCTCGTTGCGCGAACAATGTCGTCGATGTTGGCAGTGTTGAAGGCGCGAGATTTATTCAGGAGCAGAGCCCGAATTGCAATGGGGGCCTAGCGCATGGGCTGGGGTCGAACCGACGTCTCTTGGTCACAAGCCATCCAAATGGAAATTCCCAGGGCAAAAGGGACGATGGACGAGCAGCCGGGGCGACGGGGCGGGGAGAAAAGATTGAGATGTGTCAAGGATCGTGAGGCCAGAGATGGCGATGGGAGCTCGACTTTGTCCTGATCCTGCACAGCCGTATCCGGATTGACGACACTTGGGAGAAGGAGGAGGAAGGAAAACAGGCAATTGGGGAGAGGCTGTTGGTGGAGGAAGGACCTGCACAGCTGGCGGCCAAACTTACCTTACCCATGAGAATGGGAGGGAACGGGCGCAACTCGCCCTAGGCCCACACCGGCGTGCTATGGCCAAGCGAGCGGGGCCACCCATGCCCACCCCATGCCAATGTCTGCAAGCTGCATCTGGCTCCGGCTCTGGCTGCGTGGTCGTTTGGTGTGGATAGTGGTTGTGGCTTTTGCGCTGGTTAACAATTCATATTATGGCTGTGCTGTGCTGTAGTGGTCGGTACATACCTAAGATACTGTGGCTCCATGCTGGGCTTGCTGGGCTGAGCTTGACGGTCATTACGATGTGACGCGATGCGATGTGAATCTGCTGTTGCATCGACTGTATCTCGCTGCGTCGTGCCGTACACTGCGTGCGTTTTGTGTGTCTAGATGTTGTGGCAAGGTGCCAGCGTCTGGCCTGGTGCCTTTGCGATACATGAGAGGTGACTTCTGTTTTACCTACCTCTCTGTATCCGTCTCTACCTACTATTATCAGAATACATGTAAGAACTGCGCGAGCCTACGGTCTCTTTGCGTGCGGCTGCATCGCATCTGGCGTCGCCGGCGAGCAGCACGAGTCTTGGCCAGGTTGTTCTCCCCGTGTGGCCGCTCCGGCGGTGTCATTTGGCATGGCAGCGACTGGCAGCCGGCACACTCGCGGGAAGAAGCTCTCGACAACTGGATCAATGGTGTTATTTCACCAGCGGCTGCAGGCCGCACGTCGTGCTCCTCACACCAAGTTCGCACGCATTTGCACGCAGCGCACACGTCGCCCCATCGTCTGCCGCCCACACCAGCACCAGCACCAACTCCCACGGCCACGCCCACACTCCCACACCACTGACGTTCTTGCACACCCCTGAGATTATTGTGGGTCGTCGGGGGCTGGCCCTGAACTCGGCCTGCCGACGGAGGATTGTGCCAGCATCTCGCTGACGGCGGCCACTGCTTGGCCCGTGTGCAGGCAAGGTGAGTGAGGGTCTCGCGGTTTTGTCTGGTCTGGTCCTTGTCATGACTTTGTTCGTCCGGCCTAGCCCGTTTTTGGCTGTCCAACTTCCGGGGCCAACGGATCACTGGCTGACGGCTGGCCACAGGTTACCGCACCAGGCTGCACAGTCCAGGCAGGGCAGGGGTTGATCGTGTCTGGCCTGAGGCTAATCTTCTACGGATTGCCTTGTTGAATGTAATACCCGTTGAGCCTTTGCTGCGTGTCATGGAGCGAAAGGATGGATGGGGTCTGGAATGCTGAGTGCTCTCTACACAACCAGTGATAGCACCTTGCTCGCTCGGAAGCTTTCAAGCCACCCATAGCCACCCTCGCCATCGCATCATGACGCTCCTCTCACGCACGAGATAGCTGCCCCGGCTGCGGCTCAGAGTGGGCCAGTTTGCCATGATGCCTGTGGCACTGAGCCTGGGTAATGGGCGGTGATGATCGCAGGCCGGTTAGCACCAGTGCGGCAGAAAGTGGTGTCTCTTGGGACAACATTGTCACTGGAGAAGAGGCGTAATTTCGACAATTCCGCGTTGCCAATCAACGTAAATCAATCCGTCGCATTCATTTTGGCCGGAATTCGTGAGACTGTAACGGCCTACACAGCGTGGTATGTTCTATGGAGGATCATGAATTCATGTTGATTGAGGGATTTCGCTGGGAAAAAGAAATGAAGCTATTCTCGCCTCGATAATTGAAGTCATGGCAGGTTGTTCCAGAGCGCCAATTTCTTGGGGAAAACAAGAAAAAAACCAATAGATACTGGGCGCCATACGCCGGGGAATCTAGCCTGGCTAAGCGATTGGTTACGAGTCAAACAATCCCTTTCTTTTCGATTTTTATTCCCGCCAAATGTTCCAAGTTCGCGGTGCTGAGTTCCGGCTGCCCAGCTGGTCCATTTGCCTGTGTCGAAACTGGCCCCATCCGCGATCGCTGGGGGCTGAAACTCAGCGATCAGGGCTGACCGACGACGGGGCAGATTGACGCTGGTGTTGCGCTCAGAGTAGTAAGGAAAGAAAAAAAAACACGAAACAGCTCAGGCAGGTCCCGAAACAGGCGAAGAATGGAAGGGGCGGCGGAAATGAAAATCTAGCGGTCCATCTCATCATGCAGCCCAAAATCCAACCATCAGAAGCCTTTGAGCCATCATGAAACGTAATATGGGGAACTAGGCAATGTTTAGACTGTTTGAAGGCGACGAGGCGTTGAGCCACACACACACAATTGTTGAAGTGGCGCCGAGGCTCCAGACCGAATGAAAGAGTACAAAAGCTTGTATCCCGTGCTGGAAAATCAACACTTGTTACTCGCCGCCTGACTTTGCATTCAGTCTGGAGTATAACGAAATGTAGAGGGAGAGCACGTTGATTAGCCTAACAAGAAGACGATGTTCCTTTATTGTCCGTCAACCCGCTCATTCATCCAACTCCGTCGGTGATAACAAAGACATGCGATCGTTTCAACGGTCCTGCAAGGTATATTCGTAAGACAACTGCTACCATCAGCCGCCAAAGTGAGGAGAATGAGTAACTTCCAAATCGATTGTCACATGACCTGGAGCTCCATACATGCAGGTATGTGATGCAACGAGCTCCAGGCTATATTAAGCTTCACAACACCCACGTTGACGTGACGAGAACATTATGCTAGCGTGCATTCGGAGGACGACATGACGAAATCCGGTGGGCCCGTTTCCGTCGTGCAAGGGAGTCTTTTGGATGTAGAGGTCGATAGAGGCAGACAACTCTGCGGGTTAGCTTGATTATACTCCGTACAAACTCTCATATTGCGTCGTCATTGAACAGCGCCTGTAGGGTGATTGGGTCATGGTTCATCCCAACACCTGAGCGTGGCTCATCGTGTGGAAACCAAGCCGGATCGAGGCCCGAAGCGAAAACCTTCATGCAGTTGGGCCGCGTTCGAGACGATGGACGATATGACGCTGAGTTCAATCTTGATGGGGAATGTGTATCAGTGTTCCTGCTCCAAACGTCAACCGTGATCCGTGAATGCAATACCCCGTATTAATAGGCCAAGGGATTGTAATCTCCTCATCATGACCACACAGTGGCTGGTCGCCAACGAATCGTTCCCGCAGCCAAACCCCAGGCCCAGGCAGCCCGGCACGGATTAGCGTGGTCCAGCACAGCCCTAGCCGCATGCTGCACTGGCACATGTTCTCACGGTGCAGTCAATCACGGTGCAGGGCTCGGCAGGTGCGCTGCTTCCATCGGAGCACTCTAGGTTTCTCTTTGCTTTGGCTCCAAACCAGTTGACACACAAACGCAGCCAGCGAATGGGGTCGGGGCCATTTCTGACAGCCAGTTAGCCAAAACCCGCTTGTGCCGCCGTGGCATTTGCTGTTGAGCGGATGTATTATGGTGTTTCAGGCGTTTGAATAGCGTGGCACTGGGACATCTTGGAGTGACGCCAGCTGGTATCTTGGTTGTCGGGAATCAAGCCGCTCGCCAGGGTCGACATTGTTAAGAGATTCGCACGGCCGCGAGTTTTCAAAGATACAAAGCGGTGGGAGACGAGTGAGTGAGTGCCGCTGCCAGCACTGCTTCAATGACATCCGTTTCCGTGGGTTGGGCCGGGTGGTGTTGAAGCAGGGAATGGACGGCAGGTCGTGATGTTCCGAGTGCTGACTACTGGTGAATCGACAATGGCGCATCTGGGAAACTGGCATGCCCCCCGGCCCCAGCCTCCAGCCTCCAGCTTGCAGCCTTCGTTCCCTGGCGCCATCCACACACCACCCACCACCTGCCAAACAACTGGTCCTCGGGTGCAGAATGCCGCCAAGCCTGATGCTTCAATGTTCCTGCTAAACTTGGCTTCGAGGAACATTGAAACCTGCCGAGTGCTGACGTGCCGCTGCACACCTCCTCAAAGACCCCCAAAGACCCCAGCCAGCTCCTATTACAACCTGCCACCCACCCGGGCCACCCTTTCCTGTGCCTTGT
>AFRD01000527.1:0-21037 GCA_000222875.2 Periglandula ipomoeae IasaF13
TTGAGTTGGACGCCCCGCCGTCGCCGTTTTGGCACTGCTCCCATTGGCGAGGCGTCATGCACTCCGTCTTACGCAGCAGGGAAGGAGCATGGCAGGTCCCCGTCGCTGCCTTCCTCGTCGCCCGTCTAGCCGTCGGTTTGGGGTGCTAGCGGCGGTTGGAGGGCAGCAATGGGCCAGCTACAGCGATAGACATGCAACTGGTGGGCCGCAGTGGCACAAGACAGACCAGGCCAGACACCATCAGCGCAGCACATGCACCACGACGACGACGCCCGTGGTGGCCATGCGCGGGCGTGGCCATTCAGCTAACAGCAGTCTCCCGCACCATACATGTATCTAAGTTCCAGAATCCACTTCGCGGCTTCTGCCAGTGCTAGCCAGCCTGTTGCCAACTGAGTCCTGTGCTAGTTATTAGTCTAACGACTCGAGACCTGTAACGCCCACCGGAAGCCAACCGGCCACCACCGCCCCCCTTGACCTTGACCTTGGTGCTCACAGTCCACGCAATCAATTTCTCTCGCGACAACAACATCGCTTTTCGTTGCGACGAACCAGCAACCGAACTACGGCGCGACGCCCGAATCTACAAGTACTTACAAAGAGAGTCACAAGAAAACGGCTTCACCCAATTCCCGCGCCCCCAACGCTCTTCGAATTACACATTCGCCGTCCCGACGACAATCCTTCCTCATCTGCGGCGAGTCGCACAGTCCCCCACCCAACTTCGACCTCATGCGTTGATTTCCTCGCCCATGGCTTCGGTATCTTAGGGAAGAATAAAGGGCTGCGCTCGCTGGCACTTGTCGATACTTTTTCCTACGGCTGCGCCGCCGCGACGCCGTTCGGGCAGAGACACGGCCAGCCATGTCGACAAGTTTGGTCCCCTCGGGGACCGCAACCTCTATCGTCACCAGGCTCGTCTCGACGACTCTCGCGACAACCTCTGCGGCGATTCTCTCGGCATCCACGACGGCACCGGCTAATGCTGTCATGACGCGGACTTCTCTCAGCGACTCCAGCCTCAGCTCCCACGATCAGGCCAACCAACCTCTGGTGTCCAACTATCGCGATCCTTTCTATGCCTCCACGTTTCCCATGTGCTATGCGCTAGCTGCAACCACTTTCACTGCTTACATGCTTCTGATTATGCTATTTATTACGCCGAGATCTTTCTTGGATGGAGGAGTAGTCTATCTCGGACGGCGCTCTGGTTTCACGCACAGTTCCTCCGGAGGTGAGAACATTGGTGGTCGTCCTTGGCTAGAGAAAGTCGCCGCGCTTATGGTTGCCGTGTCTCTCACCATTGCCACATACGATACGTTCAAAGTTGCCGCGCACCAATACAGCTATGGAGTCCAGAATGCGACGATTATGCAGTCTGAAGTTATGGGCAGCATGGAGTTGAGGATTACGCGGCTTGTCTCCAACTTTTTTCTCTGGCTGGCGCAGGCACAGACACTAATTCGATTATTTCCGCGGCACCGAGAAAAGGTGATCATTAAATGGGTTGCTTTTGCCCTCATCACACTGGATCTCATCTTTTCAGCCATCAACAGTTTCAAACCCGGCGAGTCGGGCACTTCTGGACCGAATCCGGCCGCAGGAAGCTTCGACCACCCCATACCAGCATTGAGTTATATGTTCCAGCTCCTCCTTGGTGTGCTGTACGCCGCCTGGGTTATTTACTACTCGCTCATGAAGAAGCGCTACGCCTTTTACCACCCATTGATGAAGAATATGGTTTTCTTGGCAATAATATCACTGACGTCAATTCTTATTCCCGTGGTGTTTTTCATACTGGATATTTCACGGCCCAAATTTGCCGGATGGGGAGATTATGTGCGATGGGTTGGTGCCGCAGCGGCTAGTGTTATTGTGTGGGAATGGGTCGAGCGAATCGAGGCCCTAGAGCGAGAGGAGAAGAAGGGTGGCATCCTCGGCCGTGAGGTTTTCGACGGAGACGATGTGCTTGAAGTAAGTGCCTTAGATTATCCGTGGGATAGAAAGCGTCGACACCGAAAAGGCAATGGCAGCAACGACTCTGGAGGCAGAGGCGGCAACGGGAGAAGTCGTGGCAGTCGAGGCCAGATACTTGGGACGAGCACCCTGGGCAGCGTCAGGGAACGAAGAAACAACCAAGACCATACAGCGTATTCGAATGTTTGGCCAGTAGTTTCTACACTTACGGGGCGCCAGCGTGGACATGCGCGCAACACAACACAAGATACGACAGCTAGCGAACAGCCTTCGCAACGATCCATGGCGGGCATTTTCCGACCACCTTGGCCAGCAAGACCTGCTGCAACCATGACTCCTGTGAGCCGAACAGACACACCGAGCGTTGCAAGCACTGTTTACGCCGTCCGATATCAGCCTTCGTCCGAAACAACAGGACGCACACCCGACCCCTTTGCGCGAACACCTGAACCACATCCACCAGTACCACAACTACTGAATCACCATCACCATCAACTACATCCGTCATCGCACTCACCACCTCAAATACCTCAAAGCACACCGGAATCATCACCGCAAAATGGTTCGCCACAAACCAGCGAGACGCGCGTGGAGAGCACATCTCCCGGCCAGCAGGAACGTCAGCCCAACACCCGGCAGACCACCACAGGTGCTGGGCACTCAACGACCAGCACAGCCGATCTCGAAGCCAACGCTCCAACACCAAGACGAACCAGTCGCTGGCAGGCGTTGACACGATCATCTGATCAGCAAGTCTCAACAGACATTGCCCTCGCTCAGCACAACATGCGACTCGATTCCATGGGCAGCCGCTGGGACATCAAGTCGCGCCTAGAAATGTTTGCCGCAAACCAAGTAGACCGCGTGCGCGAGAAGTTCCGCCCAACCACCGACACAGACAGCCTCCCCGTGACGTACATCCCCGCGCCTCCCCGCCAGGGAGCAGCCCTCCGAGAAGTCCTCGAGGAAGAGGAAGTACCCAGACGCTCCAGCTCAACAGACTCAGACGACGGTCAAGCGCCACAGCACGCCCTCGGCACACAGCAGGTTGTCAGTCCGGGCCAGGAACAGCCCATCCCGTCTACGAATCCGCCCCTATGGCCGGGTGTGCGACGACACACGGTCGCGTACCAGGATGACGACGAGTATTCCTACACGGACGAGTCGATAGATGAGTCTAGCGTAGCGGAAGAGTCAAGAGCGCATGAGTCGGAGGACGATAATGGTCCGTCTAGGACTGCGGGCACAGATGAGTCCGGGCGGAGGGCTTAGTAGCATGTCTTTTTTTTAGCGTGGCGTTTGGAAATCGGTGGCATTTATCTACTGTAGTTAGCGTTTGTATATCAGCGGATCACCGCGTTTTATTTGTGAAAGAGACCTGTATGTAAACCGTAATGTCCTAGGTGACCATATCAGTTTTCTTGTTGAAATGTGACGTGCCATAATTGTTGAGATGGGCCGAGGGCAAATTGTTGAGTGATGCGGTTCAGGATGAATGGAGCATGCGTATGCTACCTCTTCCAGCTATGCTTTCATATACTGCGAGGCGTGGTTGAACCACAGTAAAGGAATGGACACCGAATCTATGCGACAAGCAAGTTTGGCGGTGCGCTTACCTTGATCGTATTGACATGGTGCTCATGAGCCGCGCCTCTTGAAGGGACACTTCTGAGAAATTTCTCCGTTGGGCGTATCGTGAACGAAGTGACCGTCAGGTATCAAACGGATCGCATCGAACATTGTCACAATTTACAGCATGAGACTTCACGAGTAATAGATCAATCACGCACAACACATTAAACACAACCAAACGCCGTCTGTACTCTCACATTGAGCGCTACCTGACCAATGCACCATCTCACAATGCATCAAGCAAGATATGTATAACAATTATCCTCCCGCTCGATATAATCCTTCTCAATCAAACTGTCACAACGTTAGCAAAGCCCCAAACTCATCATCAGGTCACGGCCGCAAAGACATACCTCTCAATCTCCTTCTTAATAGCCGCCGGCTCAACACTACCCCTCGACTTAGTCAAATTAATCACTTCGGCCACCAGCTCGGCATGCCCCATTGACTTGCGACTCTTCATGATGCGCACAATCGCAGCCTGTGTCTCGAAGCGTCGATCCTGGGTGATCCTCTCGTGCGTCGCTTTGTTTTCTTCCTTCGTCTCCTTAAGTTGAATTTGGTTGATCTTGACGCAGTATTTCGGGTCCGTGAAGGCCTTGTTGAATGTGAAAGTATCTGTAGGATTGACGTCGCGCCCCTTAGGATGCTTCGTGATGACGCGGTACTTGCCGCACGCGAGGGACTGGAGAGTGCGGTCTAGGTCGCCTCCTGTCAGACCCGTTGAGGAAGAGATTTGCTTGTAGGAGAGGAAGCCCTCTGGTGGTTCGTTGTTGAAGAGCATGAGAACGACGGCTTGGAATGCTGAGACTAAGAGTTCGCGGCTGCCCTTGGGGAATTTGGCTTTGATGGAGCAGTGCGCTAGGGAGTGCTTCCATGTGAGCAGTCTGCCCGTGTGCTTGTTCTTGTAGTGCTGATCGAAACGCTCGATTTCGGTGGCCACTTCGTCCGGGAGGTTGATGCGTGCGTCGGGATATGTTGGCCATGCGGAAGCAGATAGGACCATGACTGATAAATCGACGGACGGGTCGTCTTGTTGGTTTGCGCGCCTCCAGAGCCCGTATGCGTCCATTTCGTCCTTGGCGAGCTCTTGGTCTTTGAACATCTGTTCTAGGTTGTGCGTGAAGTTTGAGCCGCATTCGCCGCGGAGCTTTGTGAGCATGTTACGCTCGGCGTCTTTACTCGCGCTGCGACCCATCAACAGACGTCGCGCGAGGTCCTTCTTGTAGAATGCTTCAAAGGCATCTTTGCCTTCGATGAACCGGAACAGCTCCAGTGCCTGGTCCAACTGTCTGTCCAGCTCGGCATCCTCGTCCGCTGTGCTTGCTTGACCTTCCTTCTCCGCTGTCGCTCTGTCCTGCAGGTCGGATAAAAGTTCCTTGGGTAACGCCTTCAAGCCACCCCGAAGCAGCATGTCGATATACTTGGCCGTCATTTCTCCAATCTTTGATGTTCCAGAATCCCAGCACGATGCAATCTTTCGGTCATTCATAAATTTGCCAAATGCCTCTCGCATACCCCATAAAAAGTCTTCGTCCTTGCGGAACGCATCGCGAATCATGAGATCCAACGCTCGTCTAAGTTCTAATAAGCGGAGCACCATCTCGTCTCCCTTTTCTTTGTCGGATATTATATCAGCACCAGTCTGTCGGATGTACTCGCTCCACGGCGCCTTCATCTTCTTTTGGATACCTGACAGACGTAACAGATCATACAGGCCTTTCATGGACTTGACGTCCTTGTCTGACAACAACTTGGACAAGCTGTCCGAGTGCAGCAGCTTTTCAGAGTAACTTTCAATCAGTATGTCATGCGCAGAGTCAAATAAATGCTTCTCGGTAGTGCTGTCGAAATTATACGCAATGCACCGATGTTCTTCCTTGCTAAGCAACGTCTCGCAAGCGGAGATGTAGTCTTTGAGAGACGATGTGCTCCAAGATTCGCCAAAATCCTTGAAATACGCTTTTGATTGCCGGAGAAAGACAGGATCGAAATGCTTGACATATACACCGAGAACGTACAACATGCGAATAGACTCCTTCAGCAGGCTCGAATCTAACCTACTGTCATCGCGGCGGTCATATTCGATCATCTCGCACACTCCACCAATCACCTTCTCACCGGGCGAGCCGGCGTTTGCTTGTGACTGTGGGAACACCATCCGCCTGAAGTAGGTAATGGCCATGTCGTTGATGGACGGCAGTGATTCCCGCAGCAGATACGTCCTGTCCAGGTAACTGAACGTCGACAGGATGGTAATCGTCTGTGCATTCCAATCCTTCCACTCTTCCCTGACGCTCCGCAAGATGTCGATGCTCGATTGTCCTCCATTGCGTTTTATCCTCGGTAGCACCACCGTCTGCAGGTGCGCATCCACGCGTTCCTTTAGTAAACGGTAAACTTTGGCAGCATTTCCCCTCCGACACACACCCTCCACGCCACGGTAGAGACGCTCGAGCGGCACAGCCGGCAGCCTTGAGGCAAAGATAGCTTTCAGAGCCCCCCCAAAATCTTTCTCTATCCGTGCATAGTATTCTTGCAGCTGTGATTCGCGGTTCACGGGCGCTCGCTGGTTCTTGATGACGAGCTTCTTGGCTCCGGTATATGGCTGGAACGCCGATGGCCGCTCGGTGAGGTCAATCGTTTCGGGCAACTTGCCCCTCGCCTTGGCAGTAGCCATTGGGGCAACGGGCAAGTCGGCGTGTCGAGGTCGTTTGACGTGACCAGAGGATGTCGGCGGAAACGAAGAAAGACGCGGTCGACGACGGGAGGACTGCTGTGAATCGGGCGACCCGGATTGCATGGATTGGCTCGTGAGATGCGTGTCACAATGAAGGGGGGCCGAAGGAAAAAAAAAAGTAGCTGCGTTATATCGGATGGAGATAGTTATGCAGTGTGGTGGCTGGGTGATGGAAGCTTTGCAACGGTTATGGGAAAGAGGTTGGCAGGCAGAAGGCGCAGATTGGCCGTCGCGAAAGCATTCATTCAATGGCTGCGGAGCATCACGGCACAGAGTCAGTACACGCGAAGTAGAAGCACATGACAAGACGAAGGAAGCCGGAGGGCGAGTGAAGGTGGCAGCTCGAGATTTCGATCTCGAGACTGAGGTCGAGGCCGAATGTGGGGGAGCTGGGATGGTTATGTCACCTCTGCTTGCCTCGCCTCTGCTTGGAGCTCATGGGTTGGCGCCGACACAGACACGGCATGGATTGGAACAATTGCTAGCGGCGGGACATGGGTTTCCTTTTCTCGTCCCCCCCCCGGTGGCAACATCAAACCGAACCAGACCAAACCAGACAGACCAGACATGAACAATTGACTGATCACTGAACAGGTGGTCGAGCTGGCCAATGGCGCGGCCTGGTAAATAGCCACAAGACACCGGAGTTAACGCGCTGCGATCGACTGATTACCTCCGATCATCCATTTACACCAGACGTCGGCTGAACTCGCCTTTATGATTTTCTGGTCACGATTGAACTAATGCTCTATTTCCCGACCGCTTGCTGTCGTTTCATTGCAGACACGCTCAATACGATATTAATACAACCACAGCCAGCCGCCCGATCTAGTTATGCTTTGTAAACGGCCGCCCCCAATGCCATTCTACGCCAGTCATTTATATGTACACATCACGCTGCTCAACAAAATGCCAACTAAGACTTTACCTCGCTCATGTATGCCACTCGTAATTCTTGTTTCGGACAATCTAATAAAAGGAATAAACCAAAACACAACCCACCGAAACAGTCGAGAATGAATAGAGGAACCCGGAATACAAGACTGAAATTCTTGCCTTCTGCAGCTTCAAGCATATGCAGCCCAACCTAGCAAAAGTTTAGTTAGTTGACTGCCAAAGTGACCCCAAAAAAAAGCAACTCCAATATCTTACCAGAGTACAACACAGACAAGTTCCTCTCATCCGTAGCCATATTGATGAGGTCGTTCACCGTGGCAGTCACGCTCAATGTCTTTGACAGCTTCTTGCATACTACTTCCAACGCCCGGTCTGCCTCCGACGGCTCATTTGTGCGGCCGTTGTTTTTGTTGGTCTTCTTTGCCTCCGCCGTCTCACTCGGCTCCGGCTCGTCACCGCCGCCCTCTGCGTCACGCGCCTTTTGCAGCTTAGCTAGTCGCAGCGGCGATATTGACCAAGTATACAGTGGATCGTATCGCAACACGTCCAGAATCGTCATGATGGAGTACTGTTCTTCGCGCAACGCGTCTAGCGTGAACTCGCAGCATCGCCGGAAAACACCTTCCGTCTTCGTTATGCCCATGCCGTCCACAATATCTCGCGTTAATCGGAACGGGACGAGTTCTGGTACAGGAAGGATACAACCTGCTTCAAAGGCCACACCCAGATCAATGTGCACTGTTTCCCCAGTCTTCGTGTCGAGTAAGATGTTGTGGCCGTGACGGTCACCGAGTCCAAGAATATGACCGAGCATGGAGATTGCTGCAGTGCTTCGGGTGTACGCCAACCGACGTGCAAACCATTCATCAGGATCCACAAAATACTCCATAAAGAAGTATTTCATAACCGGCTGGAATCGTTCCGTAACTTTGCGATATGTACTCAAGCGAGTCTCCGCCGATCGGTTCTGGACATTAAAGATCTCCTTGCGACACTGAGTGCCCTTCATATCGCGAGGATGGTATCTCTCGTGAGCAGGCATGAGAAATTCGTGGAGAGGAATAGTGCTGGGTACGAACTCGATTAAACCTGATGATGCCGTTAAGGGCAAAACTTTATACGTTCGAATCCCAAGATTTCGTTGCTGAGTGCTCCTGTGTAACTTCAACAAAGACGACACAGCGGCAAACACTTGCTCCATGATGGCGTCCTGGCGGAGATCATCGTGTCCTCCCTTGACAAGCTGCTTGTATCTGACTCCATTACTGCCAACGGCTGTGATGATCTTGGGAGCACTGACGCCGGATGCGATCGTCATTGTGGGTTCCAGCTTCGTGATGATAGGCACATCGGAGTAGTCCTTGGTCACGGAGACGTCAATGTGAAGTGTTGGCGGTGGGATGCGGTATCGCGCAAGGCAACTCAAGAGATACTGGCCGGCGGTCGAGTCTTTGATAGGTATTTTAGCCCCAGACTTGTACTTGTTCGGGTTCCGATCCATGGCAAGTCCGTGGTAGTACTTGCTAGTCTTGTCAATTGACAGCCAAATGTCCGCCACTGCTTTCGTTGCGACGAGATGCTGGGCGACCTTCTCAGTAGCCTTGACACGCTGAACGGCTACATCATCCTTTTGCTGAGCTCTGGCCTTGGTTCCCGACCAGATCTGATACATGCCATGGTATGGATGATCGACGCAAATGTTGTATATCAGCTTAAACAACAGCTTCTGGAATGTGCTGTCTTGGCTTTGTAGGCGAGACGTGAGCTGATTCATAAGTGTCGCAAACTTCCTCGTCGGTACCAGAGACAGACTTTTCATGACTGCCTTGTTCGTTGATTCCTCAGCCGATCGCTCGAGCCACAATGCCGTGAATCGCAAAGCGTCATTGTTAAAGGCTTCCGAAGAAATAAGAGACAGAAGGTAATTTTCTAAGCTCAGGTGAACAAACTCGCTGCGTGTCTGCTCTACTCGTTTCAGCTCCTTTTCGTCAAGTTCGAGCCATTGCTTCTCTTTTGACAAAACGTGGGCGTATCTCGTTTTGAGCTGTGTCTCCTTGGTCGAGTCAATGAGAGCCTTGAGATCCTTTACCTCATCGTTTTTCGCCTTCCTCAAATTTCGCAACCTTGTGAGGTCCTCGAGACCATCTGGATCCTGAAGTTGCTCGTCGCAGAAGGTAGCAAATTGGTGATATACAGCGCCTGCTTCACTATTATTCTCGCGCTTCAGCTCCTTAAGTGCAGGGCCCAGATAGGATTTCTGTATGTCATGGGGGTTCTCCAGCCGCGCTAATGATACTTTGTGCCCTATTTTAGACAGCAGATCAGATCGGCAGACGCGAATACTCTGTTTGCCGAGTGACGAATCCTTGTCAATGGCCTGCAGCATTCGTATCGACGTTCCCATCTCTCCATGATCCCACAACGAGTTGGCAACTTCAATCTTAATGGCCGCGTCGACATGCAAGTTTAGTTCCTCACATTGCGGGATGAGTTCCGTTAGTGCCGTGGCAATGTTTAGAGACTCTTGTGTTGCTTGATGATATCGATAGATGCTTGAAGCTAATATCATCGACTCGATATGGGTTTGTCGAAGGACATCTGTTGAAATACTTCCGTTCTTCAAGAGACCTAGATGTTGGCAGAGCATGCTGATGGTTGTTTCTCGACAAGACAAAACGTGGCCGACATCGCCATATCTATCAACGATTAGTACCGATATTACTTGGCGCAAATAGTAGCAACTCACAATCCACTCCGCATCCACTCCGAACGATCTTGAAATCTTTTGAGCATGTCCTTAACCTCTGATGGACCCGCAATGTTCAGCATGTCGTCTAATTCCGTCAGGGCTGCTAGTGCTGCCAACCGACTTCGCAAAGTAGTTGCGTTTAGACCAGATTGAGTGACGCTTCGCATAATCCTACTGAAGCCGTCATAAACGGCTTGCTGAACGGTCGATAAGTCTGTTGAATTATGAATGCTTTGGTACGCTTGGTACAGTACTACAGCGTGGTGATCACTATTGGCGGGTGCTGGTAGATTCCACATTTCTAGGCGCCTGGCCGTGTTGAAAGTGCTATCCAATGAATGGCCATTGGCACCAGATAGCTCTTGAGTGTTAAGGACAGAGTGCGAAAGACCAGAAAGCCCCAACGTCCCAAGTGCCTTAACCAGAGCTTGTCCATCCAGCGTAGCGTCCTTGCGTCGAAGCCGAAGATGGCTATCGTATTGTGCTCCTCGAAACGCCAAGCTTTTCGCACCTTCATTCTCATATTCAACGCGCGCAAGCACATTGGATAAGCTTGCATCTTCAGGAAGCCCGTAGTAAGCGTCTGGATCGTCGATATTCTCGAAAATGGTCAGTAAGGTGGCACTCATGTCCTGTTCTTTGTGTGCTGAGGATCTTCGAGACGATCTTGACGTATCAGAAGATACTAATTCTGCGAATAACAAAGCAGTTTTATGCATGCCGCATCGAGAGGCAGCGCTAACAGCCACTGGATATTCGATGTCGAGCCAGTGCATCCGGTCAGCTATAGAAGATTCTTTTGGGTATTCCTGGGTCCGTAAATACAGGATGCTGTTCATTAAGAGTTTCAGGTTGTGAATCGCAGCGGGCTTGTCTGCACGCAGCCACTCTTTCAAAGACGAGGAAATTTGCTTCTTCACCGGCTGCTGATGCTGCAGCTGAAAGCTTAAAACCAGGTGGATTATGAACGGCAATGCCTTTGCTGCAAAACCAGGGACCTCAACAAGTATAGGTCGCAAAACGGAGAGCAATATTGAATCTGGTACGGCTGATGCCAAGTGAACGGTGAGTTTTTCAAGCCATTCCGAAGAGTCAATGTTGTCGTTCCAGACAGTCTGCTCATCGTCATTTTTCATGGCATCTGATTCACGCTGTCGCTGCGCATGAAACCCGCCCCATTGTGAGGCAATGAAGAGGCTTTCTGAGAGAGTCCTCTCGCAAGCCACCACTAGAGGCTCATCCTCAATTTCTATTGCTCGTGAGACAGCTGCTCGCAGTGCGGACTCAGCCAACCCAGCAACTATAGAGTTTTGGTCCGCAGTCAGATCCTGAAGCAAGTATAGCAATCCCATCTCTGAGCTATTAGGTCCGGAAGGTAAATGATTGTATGAACTCAGAGTTGTCTCCTTGAGCACGCCATCCGGAATGCCCCCTGATGCGGCAAAAGAGCGACCGACAACGCGACCTGCCCATGATAAGTAGTTCTTACTGAGATCCTGGGCTTCACAGCTTTTCCAGACTCTAGCCGCCTGGTCGATGGCAGTAGTGTCGGCCTCAACAATGTCTTCTGTGATTGATCCTGGTATAGTGAAGTCACCGCACAGAAGTTTCAACGCAAGTTCTCGGGATGATTCGTTCAGCAAGCGTCTCCCTCTTACACCATCCTTAAGAATATCGAGGAGTAACTTGCTTTCCGACCTTCTCCTCTCAGCGTTCCCAGATGACCTGATATGCGCGGCAGAGTGTGTGATTGATTTAAAAAGCGCGGCTTGGCTTTCGTCTTCAAACATCGCTGAAGTATAGTCTGAAAGATATTTGCTGAACCAATCGTGAAACTTCTGCGCTTTGCTCATTGTGGCTTTGAATTGGCTTTCTTGGGTTGTGCTAGACTGGCTCGATTCGAGAAACACACGGAGCGAAGCCAGTGTCGACAGCGCATATCCTGCAAGAAAGGACGGTTTCCGAGAAAGATACTGAGATCCCCCGGAGAGAAGATATTGACTCAATCCCAAGGCATCATCCGCGCACTCCGAATCAACAATGAAGGCGCGAATTGAATTTAGCAACATCTCTACACAGTATGATTCCAACGCCACGGCGTCTGCTAAACAGATCACCAGCCGCACTTTTCGCAGTACTGAACAGGCATGTAAGGAGCCCAGCGCGGGGTGCACCGTATCGAACAGCCTCCTCGTAATGAGCAAGACCAAGGGAGGTGTCCAAATCTCATGAAAATCGTACTCTGTATTTTGGCAGAGCTGGAAAATTTCATGGATAATGATCTTGGCTCGAAAAGTTGGCTGTTGATTAGGTGGCAATTTATTTGTCGAATAGGACAGCTTCTTGATTGCCTCCAAGTTCTCCGAGGCATACGATAGTGCCTCATTCTTGCTCAGAAACCGTTCAAGACGATCTTCTTGATCAAGGAGATCAAAGAGGCACGCAACAATGTCGACAAAGTTGATTTGGATCGACTCCATGTACGCCTTACGTCCAATCACTTCCTTGATATAGTCTGCGCCTGTTCCATCGTCCCCACCTCCATACACATCGCCATATGCCATGCTGTAAGACAGTGATGTTGCAAAACTACTTCGTATCATGTCGGCTTCTTTCACCGACAACGACTTGGCCAAGGTGGCGATAGCTGGCTTTTGAACTCGCATCGTCGCTAGAGCGATGGCATCTGCTTGAGCTGTCTGCAGTATATCGCCAAGGTTTTTGAACCCAAAAATAGAGTACGGTATCTCGTCGACAGGATCATTTTCCATCCATGTGTAAAGCAGTTGGCGTGAAAAGAGGCGGAAGAGTTCCTTTGCTGACTTCAGCTCCAGCGTGGAAGAAATTTCTGCGAGACACCATCTTGCATAGTCGACCGACTTCGCTACCTTTCCTGGTGTCTCAAAAATGTGGTAGATGCATCGACGAAGTAAATTTGGCCAGCGACACGCCAACTTGGACAATGCAAGTAGCCTGAAGGCAATACCTGATGTGTCATCAGGATTAGTAGGCAAGCTAGCCAATACATCCATGAAAATGTCGTCATGGAGCATGAGTATAAACAATTCAAAGATGCTCGCTATTCGCTCAGCAATGAAGCACTTCACTTGCATGGCAGATGACTTCAGAATATGAAGAAGTGAAGTCCGGCAGGATTCAACTCCAAGAGTAGTCCCATAAGAAGGGTTTGCGCGAAACAACGTGAACAACAAGCGCGCCATTGATATTTCAGCTTTGGGCGAGAACAAGTTTGAAGGGAGGCAGACTTTCACGAAATAATTGTATAAGTCGCCCACGTCTTCGACAAGTTCATGGCTGTCATTCAGCCAAATAGTATGAAGGCCGTCAAGCACATCGAGGCACGTTGTCAGAGCTACTTCGCAACACTGATAATCAGTCGTAGATATCACCAAACCAAGCCTCTTTATAATATTCGAGGCATTCTCCGGCCCGACAACAAGGTCAGAGTTCGAGATTTCGAGGAGTAGCGACCGGCAACACAAGAGTTCGTCATCGGGCATTGACAGCAAGTCTTTGATCCAGTGCGCTGGAAGAAGACCGATCTGACTATTGTCTTCCTCAATGATACGAAGAAGGGCCAACCGTTGTATGGTTTCCAAGTGAAATGCCCGAGAACTCGTGTAAAATTGTACGTTAAATCTCGGTACAGGTGATATGGTTGAGCTTAAGGCGATCCTGCTGCTCTGCGAGTCAAACTCGTCATCTAAATCCATAATGTCCGAACTCGTGCCCTGCATTAGTAGGGAGTGCTTGTCATGTATAGCACCGGATATTGAGCACAGTATGCGAAGTAGGGGAGTAT
Organism: Periglandula ipomoeae IasaF13; assembly: GCA_000222875.2. NCBI lineage: Eukaryota > Fungi > Ascomycota > Sordariomycetes > Hypocreales > Clavicipitaceae > Periglandula > Periglandula ipomoeae. Next base: position 13,819 of record AFRD01000527.1, read on the forward strand.
GATGTGAATTCAAGAGGTTTAGGTCAGCAGTTGTGAGGCTCGGCATACAAGGCCTCAAAATTCGCAAGCTTGCCTCAATGAAAGCTGACGGCTCAATCGATTCCATTGCAGTGAGCATACTCTTTTCTGTTAACTTCATCAAGACAGATTCCGTCGAGCTGGCCTGAGCCGAGTTGAGATCGGAGAACTGAGGGACCAGAAGAGAGCCAATAATGCATGCAGTCAAGAGGCTTTGAAACCGTTCCAGCGAAATTTGACTACCACCGTCCTTGGGCTTCTTGGACCAGGTACTGCACAGCTCAACGAGGTCTTCTAGTTTTGGTGAAAACAGCTCGAATGCGAGCTTTTTCGAGGGATAAAAACTGTTTGGATCTGCTGCTGATGAAGTGTTATGCTGCAAACCTGATTTGTAGAGACATGGCGTCGAATTCGTTGACACCTTCTGCCGGTTCAGCTGCAGCAAATATTCATTAAATAGCGCCATTTCTTGCCTCATTCGCCACGTCTCGCCAACGGAACTTCCTGAGCCAGCCGGTATGCTTTTCCACGAAAGTGGCTTAATACCACAACATGCTCGGACAAGATTCGCGACCTCCAGAGGCTGGACATGGAGTGATATAGTCGACGCGAAGGATAGCTCGCCTACGATGGATCAAGAATTAGTAAGTTACGTTTCAGAAAAGAGCGCCCTTCGATGCTCACGAAGACTTACTTGGATTCCATTTGAGGAACACCCATCTGATTACATGACTTGATGTTGCCTGACTTGCACTGGGAACCCTCGCATTTCGGGAATGAAACAGGTGAAACATTAGAGTGATTGACGTATCGCAAAGCAATCCTGGGTCGTTAACATCCGCAGTTGTCACAACACTGTTTATGTCTTCGGAGATTGAGTTGTATGGCAGCAAGTCCGCTTCAACCATGCGATGCAACAACAAACATGCTGCTCGACTTGTTGCTGGAATGCTGATCGCTCTTACGCCATGATGCCACAATTGCCTCCATTGATCGACTTTGCTGTCGTCAGATTTCACGAGCGACACACAGCTAGAAGACTCGTTAGCTTGACGTTCAATCGATGATAGCGGACCATACCTGGAGGCGGCAATAAAAGCCCATGACACCGTGACTGGATTTTTGTCTGCCGCACAGAGCACAAGATCTTCAACTATTGCAGTAAGATCATCAATTGCTGCTCCATATCCGTCTATAAGAAAGCACATCAGCTGAAGGGTAGTGATCTGTGTGCCAAAGTCTCTTGATCTGAGCTTCAATCTTAGGCGACTCAACGATTCTCGAGTTCGCTGTCTTTTGCGCGGCTGCTCAGCGGTTCCTGTACTGTACTTGACAGCATCGGAACCGTACCTTAAAAGAATATGTTCTAACAAAGCCAGATTTTGCACAACTGCCCAGTGACTCTCCCCATCCGGGTTATGATTTCGAACCCCAAACAATCTTATGCGCATCGAGCCCTCAGGTAGAGATGAGAGGTTGAACGTAATGTCGTGCAGCTGTAGCCGTGATTGGTCACTACGTCTGGCATATTCCTGCCACAAAGGTTCTGCAAGGCCCTCAATCTCATTTTGCATATCAGTACTCCAGTCCATTGAAATACGCTCGAAGTGGGATTGAGCGAGGAGAATGGACTTCGAGATTTCATTTCTTAAGCCTTTGATAAGCTCGTCTTGAGATACTTTGTCGGCGCGCCACCAGTATCCCATCAGAGGGATCATTTCCTTAACGAGGGTGAGCCCATACTCCAACTCATCTGCCTGAACGTGCGCAAATATGGTGTTGCAGATAGAGAAACACATTGTTTGCATGGAACCGAGGCTCAGATGTCTCATATTCAGGACTTGAATAGCCACTTTGGCTATGGACTTCCCGCATCGTGCCACAGGGGCGTTGGAACCCTGCAAAAGAAACTGCAGACTCCCAAGAGCGTCTCTGAGAGAGTCGACATCGATTGCACCGCCTCTTTTCTGACTTTGCGTTGAATTACTAGAATGCAGAGTCGAACGCGGTGTCGAATTTCCTGGAGCAGGCGAATTCCTGGCTATGGAAACTATGCTGGAGTGGGCCTCGCTTGGAAGGATATATGCCGTGATGTCGAGGAGGAAATCCACGCAATTCTCCCAAGCTGTGGCTTCCTGTCTGGCGAGATATTCAACATGAGATTGCCGCGAGAGAACCTCGGATAATGTCTTGATATAGTCTTGCATCAAAGGCGGCACGTAATCATCGTCTGGGCCGGGGAGAACCTGAGTTATGTGGTCTATCAATGCTAGCAAGGTCTTTCGTCCTATTTTTGAGGCTCCCCTGGCGGCTGCCATTCGAATAGCCGCAGCGCATTTTGCTAGCCTCGGGCCAGTAGCCTTTTGAACAGACTCTTTTTTCCTTCTGTCATACAGGTTAGGTTTCTCGCGCACAACCAGGTTGAAAAGGCTTTCAAAAATTTCCTGATAGCTCTTGTCGCCAAGATCATTGCTGTGCATAGTGAGTTAGCCACCCTTTGCAGCCGTACCAGATGGCACAATGACGTACAGGTTGACAGTTCTGTTGCGGGGATTCAACAAGGTAATGAGCTCTGTGGAATTGTTAGACAAGTGCGGGCGTCTGGCCACAAGACTGAAGGTTTACCTTCTATGGCTTTGTCGCGGGTTTTGACGGACCCGGACTTGACATCACCTAGGCAATTGGTTATCTATCAGCTACGCAAGTAGTCAAAAGCGAGGCGTATTTACTGGCCAAGTTCATGACCGTCAGTGTATGTGACGAGGCCATCTTTGTTACGATCCTAGTTAGCAACGCTTTGTGGCCGACTTTCCAAGCTCAAGCGGTTGGACTCGCGGGTCTCATCTGTCATAGGCGCGCAGGGAGTAGCGCGTATGGGCTAATACTAGACTCCAGGTTGGAAGAAAGTGACAGTGATGGAATTGACATAAATGGCGACGTCATAGCGGGCTCCTGCGCGCATTAAATCGACGTTCCGAGTCGAAATGGAGTCTTTTAGAAGTGAATTAATATGAAATGTGATTAAGCTTAAAAGAATGCCTCTGCCAGCTCCTGGTGCCTGGACATCGTATGGTGTTGTGGAAGCTCCCCTAGAGCTTAGCTGAAATATAGCCGGCAGTATCCACACCGCCTTCTATATTGTTTACTTCGACCCGCACCTTGAAGCTCGTCCTTAGCCCAATAGCGGGAAGCCTTTTGAACCTTTGGCAGGGATGGAAGCGGCGAGGCTGCCGAATATCGACGACGTTTTTCTGTGAACCGTGTGGCCGAATCAGCTCTGTGACCAGCTGTGAGTGTGTAGCAATAATTCGCGTCGCTGCTCGAGTGGCTGGCTACGGCTGCGTTTTGCGACTTGCAGAATTTCACCATGCGATAGCGTCAAACAACACAATGGTCGAAATAACAGTTTTGGATGCGTTGCAAGCTTTCCACCGCGAATTGGTAGCGCTGAACGCCGGGTATGGAGACGTACCCGAGAGCTTGAACAATGAAATTCTCGTACAGACTTTTGAGAAGGAGTTGGACAAGTTATGGGACACCCCGGCGAAAAATGACCAGAGTCGCAACACGATTAAATCAGGTGGGCGACCACAAACCCGAGCAATTGAGATGCGGCGCGTCACTAACTTCCTTCCAGAAAAACTATCTATCGATGAAGAGGAATTCACAATCAACGAGAAGTTTCAACAAGATGCACTGCTCCTGTCCGACGAACTCGAGATTGACGAACTCGATGCCGCGAAATGTCTATTCGAATCGCAAGACGACCCGTCTGTCCTGGGACGGTCACTGCTGGAGTGTAGCATAATTCGGTTTCGCCAACAGCGCAAATATGCGTTGGACATTTTAAGACTGCTACTCGACCTCGATAACGCGGACGATGACAACGAAGAATCGAGCGCGTTAGAAACGATCAAGATGTTTGTCGCGGCGAGGCTTTTTCAGTCCCGGCCCGGTGGGACTAAGAGATACGTTCCCAAATGTATGGCTGCCATGGCAAGAATCAAAGGCTGGTTGCAAAAACTGGCAGACAAGATTGCCGCCGCCCAAGCATTAAACCAAGCCAAGCCCGGGCAGCTCACAGAAGAGATGGAAACGGTCGAATTCTCTCGAGTCAGCTTGGTTCAGCAACATGAGCTCTTAGGTGTCGTTCTTTGTCGGTGTATCGAAAAAAGACAGGCCGACACGTCTGACTTTATGGAGTTCATCGCGACACTGAGGAAGGTGGACAAATATGATAACCTACTAGGTTAGTCAATAGTGGTACCCTTATCACGACTGCTTTTACTAATTCGTTACAGCCCATTTAATTCCTGCCATGGGCGCCTATATATCCCTCTTTGGCTCGGAGGAAGGCGGCTATGACTTGATCAAAGTGCGAGAACTACATAACAAACTGTTTCCAGCAAGTGACGATTCGACCTGGCCGTTGCCACATCTGCATGCTGCTTTCCGAGCTTGGTGGCTGGCCGAGTATAGTGGCTTTTACCTTGACCCACCAGAGGCAGCAAGTCCACCCGGCACTGATTTGGACGAAGAGGACCGACAACGTTCTAAACAATTCCTTGATGCCCTTAAGGACGGCGCCTTTGACTTTTTGCTGTCTGTTGCCGGAGACGTGAAGCCTGCGGACTGGCATGACTCTGTCCGTGTGGGAATGCGTAACTGGTTGACGCGGAAGTCGTCTGCGCTGGCAGCTGATTCGGTGCAATTCGCGGGCTTCTTCCAGTTGTGCCTGATGTCACAAATAGAAGTATTCGTAGACGCATTCATCTCTAACCTGCCAGATGTTTTGAGAAAACTCAGGGTCGAGGAAGATGAACAACGTCAGCTGAGCCAGGCACACGAACAGGATCTGGATCTGGAGAGGTTTTTGCTCATTATAGCCTATTCTTATGAGGGTCGGCCAGAGGCAGCATCTAATTTCTGGTCGGATCCCGACAGCAATCTTGCAGGGTTTATGCACTGGGCCTCAAGACGAGCATCGACTCCGCTCGTAACGGCTTTTTGTGAAATGCTGCAAGCCATCTCTGGCAACGACGATTGTGCTACAGCAGCTCATGAGTTTCTCCTAGATGATGGCCATCAATCTTCCGGCAAGATGAGGAGATCACAATCACTAACGTGGACGCAAATTTTCAGAGAGCTCGACTTTTTCTCAGAAAAGATCAGACAGAAGCCAAGTACAACCCAAACATCAAGATTCCGCGGGAGCAAGCCGTCCACAGAGCAAGTCGAGACAGAACCCGAATCAGCAATGATGCTCGAATGCTATCTGCGTCTGATGACAAAATTATCAACCGAGAGCGAAACCACGCGGCTATTCTTGTTACAGAACGCCAACTACAATCTAGTGGACATGCTGTACGAATTGGCCAGCAGTCCCGTTCCTCCAAGGCTACGAGGGTGCGTGTTTTTCGCTCTGAAGGCACTGATGTCGAGAAAAACGACACAAGAGAGCTACACAATGTGGGCTTGCTTGGAGAATTGGATCACTGGTGGTTACGCCGGTGCCCCTGCTGGCACGATGAGGCAAGCCCAGCCCGCACCACTCATTTCCATGGATCGTATATTGGATGAAATGAGCAGTGGCTTCAAGGATCCGGAGTCGTTTGTGCAACTACTCCTGTCTCTGGTGTCGCCAGCAATCGATAGCAGTCCCCTGAACGATTCGCTTCCATTTCCCGAGACCCTCGGGTCAACCTCACGAAACCCTGGAGTTGAGGTGTATGTCGACTTCGTTATGGGATTGGTTTTTGCAAACAAGGTGCACGATTTGCAGGACAAACATCAATTACGGGTGCTACGATTGAGCTGTCTCGATTTCATCTTGACCTGCTTGTCGACTTTTAACGAGGATTTGATCGTCGTTGCGAATGAGACTACGATTAACATTGACTCAGTAATTGCTGCTACGGATCTTGCTACCTACGTCCAGAAACACCCGTTTGCGAGAGTCATGGAGTGGATGTTCAACGACAAGGTCATGACTGCACTGTTTAGCACGATACACCAAGAGCCGGCAGAGATTGGCAATGCCGCTCCAGACTCGCCCCTGATTCTTGGTATCTTGCGAGCAGTTGAAGTTATCTCGAAGGTTCTCGATCTCGAAGCCACCTATCTGGACCTCGTACGGCCACTCATTAAGACGCAATCTGGGCCTCGCCGTCATCCCGTAGCAAATGCTGCCTTCGCTTCCTTTCAAGACGGGCTCGTCACGCGTCTCAACCTCGTCGTGGACTTGGGCAACTATTGCGGAATCGGACACCCGGAACTGACATTGGCTTGTCTGAAGCTTCTAGAGAAAATGTCATCATCATCAAGAATCGCAGCCACGTGGTCAGGATCCGGCCGACATTCTCATCGCAACAAAGCCATCGTGGCTATGGAAGCCAATGGTGAGCATGAGTCGATATCACGTTCTTTCATCTCGGAACTCATGGCACCTCTTGAGGCTGGGCGTGAGGCCGAGTCCCCTAATTACATTACCAAAATCTATATCCTGGACTTCCTCCTACAATGCCTCGGCACAACACCAAGAGAGCCAACCGTTGCGCACTTGTTGCTCGGATTCAAATGCGACGTGGATTCTGTAACAATCGAGAGTAATGGCGCATTCTCAAATCAAACGTCCCTATTCCACACTTTGCTAAGGGTGCTGATGGAAATTCCTTCCGGGGACACTGAAGGAATGCGACAATGGCTGATAGCAATCAAGTCGAAAGTGATGCGAATCCTGCATATTCTCTGGGGTTCGCCACTCTCAGCATCACTGGTGATTAGCGAGCTGCGAGCTAATGAATTTCTCTTTCACCTCCTGATTCGCGAAACTGTCATCCAGCCTGATCTTCTCTGGGAAGGGCAGAATTTTGCAGCGCTTCAGTTCCCTATGACGGATGGGGCGTCGACGCTGATAGACTTCCTGACACTCCGAAGCCTAGCACTCGAGTACATGGCCATGGAGCTATGTATGATCTCTCAAGGCAAGATACCAAGCATGAAGCGGCGCATCTTTGATGCTTTGAACGGACAAGTTATCGGAGACGGCAACCAACCCATCCAAACACCAACTGTGTTTGACTTGTTCGACTTCCTTCTGCCAGAGGGCATATGGGAAGTTCCGCCCCCTCCCATTCAATTCTATAAGGATTTGGACATCACTGTCTGCTTGGAGAATGATGCGGATGATAACGCTGTCCAC
>AFRD01000526.1:0-21040 GCA_000222875.2 Periglandula ipomoeae IasaF13
GTCGAGGGTGTGCGCGGCCGCAGTAGAAGTAACAGGCTCGGTGAAGTCAATGACATTGATGGTGATGATGTTAATAATGCTGCTTTGTGATGTGATGGTGCACCAGGTGTAGTCGTCGCTGCCAAGCCGACGATGCATGCCGCCCGTTGGCTGCGTGCCGACTAGAACTGCCATCGCCTGCCGTTGGACGTTGGTTTTGGCGGCGGCCACTGAAGAAAAATGGACTAGAGCGCTCCGACTCTAAGCTATTGAGATTACGTTCAGCGATGTCTGGTTGCGTTGCGTTGCGTTGCGTGGAGTCAAGGACCCTGCAGCGACTTTAGAGCGCCGGCTCAGTTATTAGTGGCCGATGAGATGACGGCATGCCCTGTGATCTCGATCATTACGTCGACACACACAATCGCATCGTCCATACCTCCGCAGGTCCCCGCATCGCATGCAGATTAATCTCCGCCAGTTTGCGCAGCTGCAGGAGACAATTGGCATCCTCAAATGGTAAATCCCATCCCACCTTCTGTAGTCCAGTCCATTCGTTCGCATTACCACCTGTGAAAATCCATTGGCCCGTGCGGCCGTCTGAATATGGTCAAGCTAAATTGAGTTAAAACTGTGGAAGCCACGACGAGTCCTCGGCAGTCGCCAAGTATACATCCGGTCACGTGGGTCGGCGCTTGGCTGTTCCCAATGACACCAAGTTGAAGCTGCCGACGAGCCTCTGATCTGGCCACCAGCGATCACGATTAGCAGGCGTCTACCGTCGTCAGTATGCGCAGCCCAGACAGGCTCTAAGTTGCCATCCTCGCTCTGATCAAAACTCGCCGTGTTACTGCCCCGTCCTTGCCACATACCTTGGCCATCTCGGGCCTGTCTCTGCATGGGAATGTCGGCATAACGCATGTTGGTTCCTCACGGTGCCCCGTGCGTCGCCTTCGTGAGACCCTGTCCAGCAACATGAAGCACAGCATTGTCGACTCCAACAGCTCCAACAGCTCCGACGGCTCGTCGCCTGAGAATCACGACGCGGCTTCTAACGACAAGGGGAAGAGCGCCGAGGTTGCGACGACGACGGGGCGCCAACCCCTCAGTCGCCGTGGTCACTTCAAGTCACGACTGGGATGCTTCAATTGCAAGCGCAGGAGGATCAAGTGCAATGAGCAGCGCCCGACGTGTTCGCCCTGTCGTCGTCTCGGCCTCTCTTGCAGCTATCCCAGTGTGGCTCCTGGGACTGCTACGGTTCGCAGCAACCCCTCTGTTCTGTCATTAGAGGATCTTCGGTTCTACCATCAGTTTCTCACTGCCGCCTTCCCCACGATACCCTTGAAGGCTGACAAGGTGTGGGCACAATGCGCCGCAATGTCGCATCAAGTAAGTAAACCGCTTGCATCCAGATATGAATCAACATGTCTGGTATTCCGCGCGCTCGAGATCACAGAGTGACGAAGATGATCGCTGACCACCATCTAAATTAGTCCGAGTGTCTTGCCAATGCTGTCCTGGCCCTTGGCGCATCACACCTAACCCAGCACGGCAATGTTGACTACACGTCACAGGCCTTGAATCATCGGGTAACTGCTATTAAACTGATCAATGAACAGTTCATCAATCCGCCCAAGGATGCCAACACCGCCGACGCCTTGTTTGCTGCCGTCATCTGCATGGCGACACAGACATCATTGCTTCCCGACGGCATGACTGAGTATCTCACCATTACCAGAGCCGGCGCCTTGGTTTGGGCTTTTGTCATTCCCAGCCATGAGTCCTCTCTCTTCTTCTCCTTCACCAACGAAAGTCATGATCAAGCTCTTTCCCAAATCGTCACGGAGGAGGTGCCAAAGGACTTCCAGATACCCGACGCTTTCCTTGCTTCAGTCGGCAGGCTCAAGCCGTTTTGCGAGCAGCCTCATGAGCTGCACTACTACCAGTGTATTCTGAACGCAGTGAATGGTTTGCGTGTATCGCCCTTTCAAGGTATATCACCCACCCTGTCTCCCGCTTCAAAGGTCTCGCTAAAACTCTTCGCTAGCTTGGAAGGCGCACGCGGAGCTATGGAGAGCTCACTGCTTCTTCTCAAATGACGACTTCCAGGCCTTCATCAAACCAGACAACTATCACGCACAGCTTCTCATTATCCACATGTTCTTGGTCGACTACGTGCTGGGTCCGTATTGTGTTTCATCGGAGGAGGAGTTCAAGTTTGGCGCCAGGAAACGAGTCATCATATCCTGGGCGAGGAATCTGCTGAAACGCTTGCCGCCCGAGTACCAGACCTATGGCGAGTGGATTGGACAATACTGCGACATGCTTGAGAATAGCGAAGGGCGGTACCTCTTTTCGCCTTGAGCTCCAATATGCGGCGACGGAAGTGAATTGCTGCCGCCGTTAGACTAACTGCTCATTTGCACAAAAAGCTCACATGAGACGACCGCCACCACGGCCGATGAGGCTGATTGCACCCCGCGAACCGACGACTGCCTCGAAGCTAATGTCACCAAAGCCACCAATTGCCTTGGAGAACACGGTCAATACCAGGACCTGACAACGCTCCAGCTCCCCGTTCCTCGAGCCATGCCGCAGTCGTCGAATGTCTCCGCGCCGATCGGCAGGGGGGGGGACCTTGGGAGCACAGGACTTATGAAGGGGCGATTTGCGATGAAAGGCGACCCGGCGCTTGAACGGTCACTTGACCGCCATGGCGCGAGTATATGCAGGGAAGGTAAGATACCTACGTAATTGCGACCACCAGCGGAGAGATTCCACGAACACATCATGGGTCCATTGGTCGGGGATCATGAAGGCACGAGGCAATGCCGTACGGCCAAAGGCGCCATGCTGAATAAGGCGCCATACTCTTTGGCACCCAAGACTCCACTTCAAATGATCTAGAGTCTCAATGTACTATCAGACAAATTTATCTGAATGAACGTCGATGTAACAGACCGTTCATCCATCAGACAAACGCAGGTCACCTAATGTAGCCTAATGAACCAGCACAGTTCAGGTTTGCCTACCAAAGTAATCGATGCACCGACAGTCGAATCACACACAAATTATGTCTTCTCGAATCGCTTCAATCGCTGTCATCCCAAGTGTCTATCCCCACGTCTATATGCAGCCCTACAAACCTCTACCGTAAATCCACATTAACCCGGCGCAACGCATTCACAGCCCATTCTGGATAATCCGCCTTGTCGTCGTACAAGTGCGCAAAAAACTGCCGCACATACGCCGGGAACCGATCCTCAATAATAGACTGGCGCACCTCCCTCATCAAATTCAGCTGGTACCACACGTTGTGAATCGTCAACAAGTGAGACGACACCGTCTCCTTGGACGTATTGTGATGCACGTACGCCCGCGTCACGCCCATCCCCCCATCGCCTTGCCTACAACACATGCACCCACAACCGGGCTCAATCGGCCCAAAGTCATTCGCATAATTCGCATTGCGAATGTTCAACACGCCACGCTTTGTGATTGCATTACCAAATCGAGCCGTTCGCGTAGGCCACACGCAGTCAAACATGTCTGCTCCGAGCGCTACACTTACGACCAAGTCTTCAGGATACCCGATGCCCATGACATATCGGGGCTTCAAGTCGGGTAGCAATGCCGTACATGTCTCGACAACGCGGCAGTAGTCATCCTTTGCTTCTCCCCCGCTCAATCCGCCGATGGCGATGCCGGGTGTGTCCCGCGCCAGCATCTCCCGACAGCACTCTCGGCGCATCTCGAGATCGAGACCGCCCTGGATGATGCAGAAGAGGTTCTGCGAATCGGGCTTCTTGTGCGCGGCTATGCATCTGTCCAGCCAGCGAACGCTGCGCTCCATGGCCTCGCGCATGCGCGCCTTGTCTGGTGACGTGGTGACGAGGACGTCGTCGAGCTGCATGATGATGTCGCTGCCGATGCTATTTTGTAGCGATATTGAGTGCTCTGGTGTGAGGAGCATGGGGGAACCGTCGTGCGGGCTGAGGAAGCGGACCCCTTCTTCTGTGATTTTGGCTAGTTTTAAGAGACTGACCATTTGGAAGCTGTGTAGACGTTCAGCGACGTGATTGAGTGTACAGAACTTGTTATGTTGAGTCCAAACTTACCCGCCACTATCTGTCAAGAGATTGTGGTTCCATCCCTGCAGCTTGTGAGCTCCTCCGACTGCATCCAGAACCTTTTGGCCTGGTTTCAGGCAGAGATGATATGTGTTGTTCAGGCAGAGTCGACATCCAGTCTCTTCGAGCTGCTGTGGTGTGATGCCTTTAAGTGAAGCTTGTGTGGCTACGGGCATGAACATGGGAAGTTGGACTGGGCCATGAGGAAGCGTCAGGTTTGATGCGCGGGCGCGAGTTGTCTAATTCGAGTGTGAGCCTTTGTGTTTTGGTTGACATGCTGGAGCCAAGCATCAAAATGAGCCTGCGAGTGAGATACTCACTGAACAGCGAGCTACGAGCTCAAATGTGAGGGCGGGAGATGAAGAAATATTAGAAGCCATCCTTGCGGCCGCCCTCATTCTTCTAAGAGGATGAGAATCATCTGACAATGGCTTCCTACGCCGTCCTTGAAGGTCTCGTGAGGCTCTCACTGTCTTTTCAATTTTTGCCTCCAGCTGTAGGTTAGCACTGCCCAGCCCAAGCGACTGGCACTGAACTTTTTTTCTGGAGGACGCTGTCCCTGGGTGGGACCCCGATTGACAGCTGGATAGCAGACACCAGCCTGGAGCCAGCACACGGCGACGCTGTCGGCTTATCACCGGCTCAATCTCCACCACGCGTGAAGCTGTCCCCTGGCAGCTGCGAATTTTCGATTCCGGAGAACTAGATCCCCTTCGTTCGCCATACCATCATCACCGATTCCTGGCATTGAGCCTCCCCAACCACCACAACTCATACAATGGGGGGCCGTGCAGTTTCGCCCGGAGGGGCTCTGCTGAGAACATCGCGCATGTTCTCGGTTCCCAAGCCCCTTCCCGAACCACCGTCCTCGAGCCTTCACATTGGTGACCACAAGTCATCGACAATGACGAGACAATATCCCCAGCACCAGTCGATAACGTCTCCCCTATCGTCAAGAGAGAAGGGAGATTGGGGATACAAGCGACCGTTCCCTCTCAAGTCAACAATGGCCATGTCGACGCCCCTGATTCGAATCAAGCAAGTCGATTCCATCGAAAACGTGACCGACTTTGCATCCGCCGCAGACCACTCTTTGTCGCTAGAGAAGTTCCAAGAGCTCCGCGTCGCCATGTCTGTTCCCCGAGCGAAAGATTCCTTGAGAGGCGACTCGTCACGATCCAGCATGTGGCCCAAGTCTGTGTTCGAGGAAGACATGGACTTTACAGACCCTCACAGCAGTCGAGATGATGAGAAGCGATGGAAGTTCAAGGGGCCGTGGTTGGCAAGGATGAACGAAGGAGATTTCATTCAGTATCTTAACAAGGCTGTGCATCCTCGACGCGCCCAGTTCAGAGCGCTTCTCAAGGGCAAGCTCGCTGAGGATATGACCGTGGGACGCAACAAGGCTGCCTTGGAGAACGGCAAGCCTGCGCCTACAAAGGTTGAGCCCCGAGACATCACAGAAGAACAATTCACCGAGTACTTGCGACACTTGCGAAACGACCGCGGCACATTATATGCTCTTGTCTCCAAGTTCCTGGATCTTGCACCCCTTGGCAGACCCGTTGGTCTCATGGAGGGAATCATGCAGGCACACGTCAAGGGCGGTCTGTATGGCAAATCCGGCCCGCCAGCGAGCCATCCCTCTGCTGGTATAAGCTACCTACGAACGAGCTCCTACATGGAGAACCATCCCGTCTACGGACCTCAAGCCCGCAGGACCCCAGCACTAGCAAGAGTCGTGTACCCCCGAGCCGGTCATAACAAGGCCAAGCTCGGCGTGGGAGGTTTCGTGGCTGATGTCCCCGCCGGAGACAACGAATTCAACCTGCGCTTCGGTCGTGGCAGAACCCAGAACAGCAGCAAGATGCTCAACGGCATCGCCCACCTCGATACCACGACCTACGGCGGCGCCAAGGCCTACATTGAGCCGCAAACAGCCACTGTTGACCCTAGCGGTAAGATTGTTTTGCAATTGCGCGAGACGCACCCTGAGGCGCAGGTCATTGCCAAGGAGAGCAAGGGTCTTTCGCAAATATACAATGCGGGCAACCAGAAACGAGACGATGCCCAAAAGTCGGCTCCACGAAAGGGCAGCCGGACGGAGGATCGCCACATGGACGGAATTGCACGCGAGATATTGAGCGATGAGGCATCAAGCCCTCGCAATTAAGCGTGCAGGGAGCAATGGGTCGGAGCAATGAGAGACAGCTTTGCTGGGGATGGGGCTGGATGGATAACTTAAACACCTGTATATTGACATCGAGCGGTAGATCTTCCATCTTACAATATTGTACAACTAGCAACTCACTAGTAATGAACCAATTTCACTGAGCCTATATTATGATCGTGCATCTAGTTCACTGCAATCATGAATTGATGCGCAGCGTGCAAGTGTCACTTACGCGCGAGTTGCTACTGCAGTAGTGGCTGTGATTGGCTCTATTGCTCAGAAGTGGCTCCTTGTCCTGACCACAGAGTGCTTACATAATCGCGACCTCGACGTGCGGAGCGGACATGGTCATGTGACAAGTCACGCACTCCTTCCCCGGCAAGCCCTAATCCACAACGGCACCCCACTGCAACACCAAACCACCAAATTTCAGAACACCAAGCTTGGAGATTTCTGACCTTGACGACACTCACCACCCCAACCGCCCAACGACCATACCAATCCGTCCAATACCGCCAAAATGGGTCGCGTTCGTACCAAGACCGTCAAGAAGTCCGCCAAGGTCATCATTGAGCGGTACTACCCCAAGTTGACTCTCGACTTCGAGACCAACAAGCGCATCTGCGATGAGATTGCCATCATTGCTTCCAAGCGTCTCCGCAACAAGGTTAGCAATTTTCCCCGCGCGACTACCAATTTCGTGTTTCCGTCGGAATTCTTTGTTTTGGCAGAGACAAATCTTTCGATCAACAATGCGAAACGAATACGTCGTCATGGGAGAAACAAGTCATACTAACTCGAGTAACAGATTGCCGGTTACACCACCCACTTGATGAAGCGTATCCAGCGTGGTCCCGTCCGCGGTATCTCCTTCAAGCTCCAGGAAGAGGAGCGTGAGCGCAAGGATCAGTACGTCCCCGAGGTCTCCGCTCTGGACTACACCCAGAACGAGTCCGGCCAGCTCGAGATTGACTCCGAGACCAAGGACCTTCTCAAGCACCTTGGCGTATGTTTTATCCACTCTTCCCAATTCCACCTCACCAATTCAACATGCTAACTTCTACATGCGCAGTTCGACTCCATCCCCGTCAACGTCACCCAGGTCACCCAGGTCAACCCCAACGAGCGTGGCAACCGCCGCTTCGGTGACCGCCCCCGCCGCGACTAAGCGGGTTACGACGAAAAGTTCTCTTTACTATAATGACTTGTGGGAAATTGGGTTTTTTCTGGGCATTTGGCATGGTTTTTGCGTCTTGGCGTCCAAGGACGGTAGTGAGTGCATAGATCTCAAAAGAAAGATCTTCAATCCCCACAAGGTGTCGCTGAATCTCTGGGACGGACGTTCTTGCGAACGGTCTGGAGAGGAGGCTTGATCGCCAAGACTTCGGTCTCTTTTTTCTCCGTTGCTTTGTGAGACTTGTGATGTTTGACTGCAGATTTGACAATGTTTTCACGGTGACGCTTGGATACGGAACTCGCTGGAGTGCGACGCTGGTGTATCAGTAGTGCCGCATGAAAGTGTATCGGAATGTGTACGTGTCAGAGTTCTGCGACCCTGATTAGCAAGAGCGGACCGAGCGAAGAGCTCATGAAGCTGCTTGTTGTGAACGCATGGCTTTCACGAACCGTGAGCCTTGTCTAACACGGTCATTGCAACGTAGTGTACATTCATAAGTCGTAGATGTCTAAACTTGCCCCGTCAACTCCCTCCGGCCCCTTTGGTCTGGAAGGCAGATCGAAATTGTAGCCATCTATCCGTAAATGGTCATCTTCAGACCGACCAGATACATCCTCTGGCTTAGGGGCCGTAGTCTCTTTCTCCCTCAAGACGACCTTGACCTTCTCACTATTCTTACCAACGCCGCTCTCTCCACGTTCAAGCGCAAGAGCTTTGGCATCCTCTGCAGCTTGCCTCTGCCCCTCGAGCTTCAGCCCACTCAGCTCTCTCGCCGTCTTATCCGCCTCCGACTCCATCGATCGGTCCTCCTCCAGCAAATCAATCTGTATATCAGGTATCCCCGCTCTCTCCCACGCCGCCGTCTCATTCAACTGAACCTTGACAAACAGCGCGCGCTTCTCACACGCCGCAGAGCACCACTTCTCAATATCCTCCCGCTTCACGATGTCCCCGCCCCCAGTCAACTTCCACTTGCCTCCCCCGCCGACCTTCCTCTTGGGCTTCGCACACAGCGAGTATCCACATAGCTCGTTCACGTTGCGCTCCTCTATCAAGTCATCGTAGTCGGAGGGCTGGAAGAGGCGAACATGCGTCTTGAAGCCCGAAATATCGCTTGGCGCAGGATTCGCCGCCGAGAACGACGGTTCTCGCACGAGAGGGTACTCGGAGAGGAGGACGAGGCTATCTAGAATTTCGCTCTCGAGGTCTTTGCGATGCTGGAGGAGTTTAGCGTGGGCAATGGCGATTTCTCTGGCGTCGGCTTCAGAGCGCCCGCCTGATTCGGCGACGGAGTTCTTGAGGATGCTTTTGAGCTGGTTTTGCTTGGATTCGATGATGTCCATTTGTGCGTGGTCTTGAGGATCGCTTGTTCTTCCTGGATGAGTTGCTCTGATTCAGTTCAGGCGTGGTTTGCGACGGCGTGATTTGGGAGTCAAGAGGCAACGAAAAAAGTGAAAATGCAGCCTTGCGCGTGAAGGGTCGTTGGAAGGTTCGCGATACCCCACTAAAAATGATGGTGGGGTTGCAAGGATGGAATTGGGAAAGCTGGCTCACTTGCTGTGGCGGATAGGCGGCGAGCGTCATTGTGGGTGGCGTTTTTGCAGGTGCCTGTTCATCTTCAACGTGAATTCATGTGACATTAGCAGTAGCCGATACGAACTGCGACTGCTTGTCTATTTCAAGTCATAACGATCCCAGTCCAAGGACTAGGACTACAACCTGCAGAGGAAGACGCATCACTCGCATTGGAGGGACGAGGTTGTAGGGATTGACTTGGGATGAATGGTCAGACATCGAGCGCATCAGCATTCAGTGTGCCATCTGAAATGGCACAAATGGCTGCCAGAGTCGAGCTCAAGTTGGAGCTCCACAGCACCCCATTTAGCCTTAGCTCGTCTCATCATCAGTGTTCAGGGTCGTCCAGTCTGTCTTGGATGGTTCTGACGTTGAAGCTGACTCAAAATGCCGTCTGCCACTCCTCTGGGACTCATGCAGCCTGTTTCGAGGAACAGTGGTGGTGGTCATGATGGGGAAGCATGGTTGGTTGTACCTGCCGCGGGTGCCTCCTGCCAGCCAACGTCGCCTCAAGACACCCCCACACCTCCTCCCCTAGCTTGGTCTTTGTAGGGGCTCTCGTTGGAACCAACAGGCTGGCCAGATGCTTTCATAAAGTGCGAGCTCTCAGCATCATTTACTGACTTTGTATTTCCGGTATATAACCTCTTTTAACGGCACATGGAATCATCACCATTATCATTACTCTCGGACTTGAATGGAACCAGACACGTAGGAAAGTCACCCGCCTCAACAGCTGCTGTCCGTTTCATCATAGCTTGTCAGCATCAAAGAGAGTGAGAGCAGCCCTCGAGCCTTGAGCCCGCTGACGTCGACACCCGCCCACCCATACTCCCACACTGCGGCGCGCATGCTCATGCTCATGTTCGGGCTCGGGGTTTAAGCTGCCTGCTGCTCCAGTCCTTGTTCGCCAGCGCCACCAGGTGCTGCCAGACATGCTCCAGACAATACCAGACTAAGAATACTACCGAGCTCCAGTCTCGCGGTGATCGCCTCCCCGTCACCAGTTCACAAAGCTGTTTGGCGCTATGCACCCGCACGAGGCACCCGCACTACTCCGTAGCTAGACTGGATCACTCCAGACACTGCCAACTGTACTACGCTACGCCTGCGTCTATTTGCCTCTTGGCCGGCCCCGGCGTCACTCTTCTTATTTTCTTGCGTCAGCAGTCTCCAACCCTCTCCTTCTCCAACGTATTCCCAACCTCAACCTCGATACCGAGCTTGCGCTCATCCTGCACAGAGCAGTCAGACTTCGCCTGGCCGTTCCTTCGACCTGCTCATAATATTACCCACGCACAGGTCCGGTATTACATGTAGCCACCCGAGCTCCAGTTGGGACGCCAGCAACTTCCCCAACTCGGATCCCCCGCTCCTGCTCATCGCTGACGACGCACGACGCATCGCCGCTCGCAATTCTCCGCCTCCCTCCCAACTCACCTCTGCCCCACACTCGACAAGAATAATTTCATTGTGCATCTGAACGAAACATCTCATCCGGCAGCGGCAGACGTGTCACAGGGCCGTCTGTGTCGCAGGATACTCGCTACACCGCCATGGGCGCCCTCTTCCGCGTCAAGGCTCTCTACGAGTATACCTCTCCCCACGAAGACGACCTTAACTTCGATGTTGGTCAGATTATCACTGTCACCGAGGCCGAAGATGACGATTGGTACACTGGCGAATATACAGACGACCACGGCGTGGAGAAGGAGGGCATCTTTCCTCGCAACTTTGTGGAGAAGTTCGAGCCTACTGCCCCTCCTCGCCCGACCAGGACGCGCCCCAAGATGGAACCCGAAGCTGTTCAACAACAGGATGATATAGCAACGGTGCCCCCTCCACCCGCACCTGTTGCTGAGAAGCCAGCTTCAGTTGAAGAGCCAGAGCCAGAACCCGAGCCCGCAGACACCAGAGAACCAGAACCTGCGGAAGCCGAGCGTCCTGTTCCCGCTGTCCCGGTGCCGGTGACGACGAAGCCAGCAGCTGACCCAGCACTCTCTCGGTCTCCTCCCACAGCTACTTCACCACCAGCAGTGCCAAAACCTGCCGAATCCTCCGCCCCGAAATCCAAACCTGGACCTCCCCCCGTCTCCGAAAAGCCCATTAGCAACTCATTCAAGGACCGCATTGCTGCCTTTAACAAGCCTGCTGCACCACCCGTTGCTCCGTTCAAGCCAGGTGGCTTAGGAGGAGGTGCCGGTGGTTCTAATTTTGTGAAGAAGCCCTTTGTTCCGCCTCCTCCGAGCCGCAATGCCTACGTTCCGCCACCGCGGGAGAAGCCCACCACCAATGTTTACCGCCGAGAAGAAGACCCAGAGATCAAGGAGCGGGAGGCTGAAACGCTTGATCAGGCCGAGAGGGCTGGCTTAGTCCCTACAGAACAGCAGACTCAAGAAGGAGCCGACGAGGAGGACCAGCCCAAACCCACCAGCTTGAAGGAACGCATTGCATTACTCCAGAAACAGCAGATGGAACAAGCCCAGCGCCATGCTGACGCTGCTGCCAAAAAGGAAAAGCCCAAGAAACCCCAAAAGAAGAGACCCGACGTGCCAGCTACGACCGAAGAAGGAACCACGGCTGGAGAGGGGCCACTTTCGCCCTCCTTAGAACGCACCACGACAGCAGAAACCGAACCAAGGACGTCTACGGATGATCCTCACCCACGAGCCCCTCAGCCACCCCGCCGAAGAGCCTCCAAAGGGCCTGCCGTGGAAGAGGCCCACGACGGTAATGAAGCAGACCTGTCTGGTGCCGGTGATACAACGGAGGGACAAGATGACACCACCGAGCGCGATGATAGCGAGGAGGCGTCTAGACATGCGCGCCGTGCTCCTGCGGCTGCTCCTGCGACTGTAAATCAGGAGGAAAACGAGGAAGAGGAGGATCAGGAAGAGGACGAGGAAGACGATGTTGACCCCGAAGTCAGAAGGAAGGAGGAATTGCGCGCCAGAATGGCCAAGATGAGCAGTGGCATGGGTTTTCATGGCATGTTTGGTGCTCCCGCTCCTCCCATGCCAAAGGCACCGCCCAAGAAGAAAACATCGAAGCCTGTCGAGTCATCCACGGCAGACGATGAGCCAGAGGAGCAACCCTCGCGAGCTCCGCCGCCCCCAATTCCAACTGCTATGGCTCTGCCCGGCATGGGTAATCCTCTTGTTTCCAGCCGAAGTCATGCTCAAGACGAAGAAGCGGACGAAGACGATGGCTATGAAGCTACCCCTGTCCCCTCGAGAGGTGCGCCGCCGCCTGTCCCAACTCGCGAGCCTGTTCGCAAGGACGATGCCGACGATGAAGACGATGAAGAGGATGACGCCACCACCCCGGTTCCCGTTTCTGAAGTTACCTGTGCGTATAATGCTTTGTCATTGATTGATGAGAAGCGCGAGCTAATCCAATGTGCAGCACCGCGTCGAGATATCAGCGGGCCTCCTCCAATCCCCGGTGGACGGGCAGTGCCCCCTCCCGTGCCGACTGAATGTAAGATTTTCCTAATTTCTTGTTTTTAACAAGCATCATGAGAATGTTTATTAACTGGATTTTGTCTCGCAGCTCGTGCGCCACCTTCACCACCTGCTGAACTTACAGCACCTACAGATGGATCTGAATCAGATGACGAGCTCTCTGGAGGAGCCAAGGAGAAGGACATGGAACAAGCAGGGGCCCAGCCCAAGCGATCTCCAGCGATGCCACCACAAGCACCACCTACTTTGCCGATAAGATCACCGCCTCTCTCGCCGCGCCCTGAAGAATTCTCTCCATCCTCACCTCCATCCGCGAGTAAGCGCTCCAGCAGACCGCCGCCGCCAATTCCTGGATCAGCTCCTGCTTTTCCACCAACCTCGTCACGGCCGCCGCCACCTCCCCCTCCGGGTGACCTGAGTCGAAAGTCAACTCTCGATGCTACTGTTGCGACTCCGACACGCCCGCCACAGGCTGGTGAGGAAGAGGATGAGGAAATCACAGAATATGAAGGTGACTACGATACCGATATTGGCTCTTCAGTCCCACACAAAGATGGACTGAAAGCACATGCGAGAGACTCTAGCCTGGAAGAGAACACGCTTCAGTCGCCAACTCGTGAGGCTCCGCCAAATCTGCCGCCTCCCATACCGTCCGCAACTGCACCACGAGCAGTGCCCCCTCCGATCCCCAGCCAACCTTCTCCTGAGAGTAAGAGGCGATCAGTAGACGTTCCTCGCGTGGCGCCACCTCCCCCTCCGCCAGCTAAAGATCCTCTAGCTCCGGTACCGACTGCTGCGGCAGCAGGAGCTCCTACGGATGCGGATGAGTACGACCCATACAACTACTCGTCCCCGCCACCGCCATTGGCATCAAGCTACAGCCAAAAGACCCCAAAGATTGACGAAGAACAAGCGTACTTCCCTGGACCGTCGGCTGCCATCCCAGCGTCTTCTCCCCCTGAACGACGAGCACCACCATCAGCACCGCCGCCTCGTCCCAGCAACAGGCAATCTCTCGATCTGCCCCGAACCAGCACCAGTAACCGACGATCGATGGACATGCACCGACCATCAGTAGAGTCTGATTTCATTGCCAATGATGTTGACCTTGCCGTTCAGAGTGGCTGGTGGAAGCAGGCCAATCAAGTGCCACCCATCTTCCAGGGCCGCAAAGATATACACTCCGAGAGCGAAGAAACGACCACGACGAACCAGGGGTCCAAGACGGTCATCGCTCGGGACGTGTTTGTCTTGTTCCAGGACTACTCGCAGACCGTCATCACAGTGCGGTACGATCCATACGACCCGTCGGATGTGGAGCTGGAGCAGAGGCACGAGCCTCCCCCACGAGCTCTACGACAAGATCAGATGGAGGAGTTCTACGAGCGATACGGCAGGCAAATCTCAGACGCTGCCACGTCCAAGAAGGATACGGTTGTCGCGGATGGGACGCCACAGGGATTCGTCATGGAGCTACTGCGGCCCTTGACGGGCACACTACCACCTGTTGGAACACGATCATACGGAGCACTGGTCTACGCCAACATGGTAAATGCCTCGACGCAGCAGCAGGATGTGATCCGCGCCGGCGACATCATCTCGTTCCGCAACGCCAAGTTCCAGGGCAAGCACGGGCCAATGCACGCCAAGTACTCAGCAGAGGTGGGCAAGCCCGATCACGTCGCCGTAGTCGCCGAATGGGACGGCACGAAGAAGAAGGTTCGGGCGTGGGAACAGGGGCGCGAGAACAAAAAGGTCAAGCTGGAGAGCTACAAGCTGGACGATCTGCGGAGTGGTGAAGTCAAGATTTGGAGAGTAGTGCCTCGGACGTGGGTTGGATGGAACATCCAGCCGTAGTGGAGCTGGAGGTCCAGTCGCTCGGGATGGCTGCCGGAGGTGCAAGTCAATGTGTAGACGGACAGCTGGGCCACTTGATTGTGGATGGATGGTTTACTCCGTAAGGAATGTAGCAATACCATGTCGGGTTTGTGTCGTGTCGTGTCGTGTCGTGTCGTGTCGTTTGACCGTGGCTGAAGAGCTGTAGACCTGGCATAGCATAGTTTAGCGCTACATAATTTATGCATCTTGCTCGCTCTACCGCCATGGTTTTGTACGCGAGGCTGTCATTCATGTCATTGGTATGAGGGCCTAGGGTCTAGGTATGGCCTATACTTTTCAGGGCTGTCAATTTTTTCGATCTGATCTTGGGCATCAATTGGCTGTGCACGGATGGGACTACGAGTAGGGTACTTGTCCGGATGTCTGATGGATGTCTTTGTCCAAGAACAAAACGTAAATGTGGATGTGCTATGGATATCTGATCAGGTGAAAAGCTTGTCACTGCAGATACACTGATGGATGTCTAGTCCTAATGGAAAGATTAACGAAGCAGATGTGCCAAAAATGTGCTTAGAACATCTGCTCTAGCATGATGCCACCCGTCCGCAATTGGCGCCGCGAATGACGGCTAATCCTCCACCTCCCAGCATCTTAATACCGCAGCCGATCATTCAAATCACCACCCAAACTCCTCATTACGCGCACATTCACAACCCCAGGTGAAATTCTAGTCCAGCAGCAAACAGTACCGAAGGATCGCCCAGTGAGCAAAAGGTGCCTAGGTCCCATAGATCCAGACGGGAAGAAGCGAGGCACGAGGCAGCGGAGACTGAGTCTCGACGAGCGAATCAGCGCCCGACACGACTAACGTGCAACGCAATGCAGCTCAATGCAGGAGGCAGGACGTGTATTGGATGAGCGAAAGTTGGGCTGCGGGCGGGAAGAATAAGGCACCAAAGTGTAGAGAGGGAATTTTTGATACGAAGAACTTCTAATATTGGTGTTTGTTTGCGGCGCTTCGGTCTTTAGTCATAGCATGCGCTGTGAGGATGGTGAGGCGGGTCCGTTTACACTTGTAGCTGTTGGACCTGTCGTTTTCGGTATATGTGACAAGCCCTGCTTGAAGATACATTAGAATGGAGGCAGAAATACTGTATGTGATGGCAGGAGCTTCCGGTCCGAGACTGGTCGGGCCTGAGCCATTTTCGCAGCCTGCTATTTTACAGCCTGAGCATCCGGCAGACATCAATTGGCTCGATTCAATGTCGTATCAAGACACCCATATTGTGCTCGCGGGCTCGCGGACTCGCATCGCTAGTTTTGTCGTCTCTTGGCTTCCTGCCGCAGAGTCTTTGTTTGATGACGGATGTGTGCAGTTTAGTCTGCCAGATCTGCGCAGACTCGATAGCTGTGGAGGGATCTTCTCACTGTGCACATGGTGAAGTGTGTATTATAGAGCACGATTGCGTAGTGCATTCTCTGCGAAACCGGGAACCTGGAACTATGGTAGCCGCGCTATCGGTGGAATATGCACCACTTCGTAGCTTTCGATGCAGTGCTCATGCGGGTGTATGCCCCGAACAGAGGGCTTCCTTTGGTGTCAGTGAGCTGCAGGCTGCAAGCTGCGAGCACAGCGGGGAACCTGTTGGTAGACAGAGCATTCACTAGAATTTCAGTAGAGTAGTCCGTCTCGTCCTCGCTGACGCATTGCTTCCGGGCCAGTGATTTTTGTGCTGTGTCATAGTCATTGTGCTCGTGACCTTCGCCATTATCGTGTTTCTGTCGCGGATGGTCCGGTTGGTCGATCCAAGGACACCACCAAAGTCATCACATTTGAGATAGATGAGGCAGCATGCCTTCGGTCACAATCGATGCCTGTCCAGAAAGTAGGATCAGATTTGGGCTCTGCCTCATACACTGGAGTTGGGACGAAGGCCCACTGAGCGCATTCGGCGTCGCAACCTTGTCTTGCTGCATATGCACGTAGGGATATGCATGTCTCGACAACCCCAAGTTCTTCATTGATAGAAAATTGCAATAGAACTTGATTGGAAAGCCGGATGCGAAGCTGCGATACCCGTTGCAAGGGGCGTCTCGCAATACCGAGCTATGCATCAACCTGCGATATGGCTGGGAAACGAGATCTACAAGATATTAGTAGGATTATCGCATGCGAGTGGGAAGCTCTGCCCAGTGTCATCAGCTTTAGCCGCCGAATGTCTGACAAGCGGCAGTGCAGATTGTGCAGAGGATTTTCCAAGATGCGCTAGTGCTTTGAAGAGCTGACGCATTACAAACAACATTTCGGTCTCGGGAACGAAGCCATTTTCCAGTGGCTGCATGTCTGCGATGACTCCATACTCGGGGAAGCTAGTTCAATGAGGATGACTCTGTCGTTCTGCGAAGGATTTGTGCCCACTAATGAGCTGCTGCTAATCGGCGTGAGACCCAAACCTGCGTTCTTTTCGAGGCCGGAGAAGCCGATGAAGTGAAGAATGACGACAAATGCAAAATGCAAAATGTGATGCTGATCCAGCCAAAGGAACGAGCCAAACAGGCGAAGTCGTGGTTGCGCATCTCGAGATGCCTGCGATGGTTCGGCTGTCTGTCAATCAGCGAGCTACACCGTCCCACAGTGCGTCAGCAACTTGCTCGCTGAACAGAACTGAAGAAATTTGTGAAGTGTTTGAGGGGTCCGAAACCAATGCTATTCAGCTCGAGGCATAGGGAAAGTGTGTTCTTTCGCGCCGACGACGCCTAGTCAAGGCAGACAGGGACGCAGACAGGGCCGGAGATGACTGTTCTGGTGGGCCGAGGCATCAATGGGAGTCACCGCAAAGAGCTTGTTGGCTGGCGCGAGATTGCTCGTGTAAACACATGATGGTCATATCTGCTTGCTGCTTCTACCATCCCCACGAAGCAATCATGTTGTACCAGGTGCCGTTGCAATTGCAGAGAATTAGCGCACGTCCAGCTAGTTGACAATTGAGTTGGATTGTGTGGCCACTGACGTCGACAACAGCCGGTTCTGGGGTGATGCATTTTGGTGGCATTTTCCAGCCAACGGCTTCACCAATCGTCTTGCACGGAGTATTGGTCAGAATGTTGCTTTAGGGGCGACCATAGGACGACAGGAAGCTGTAGACCGAGGGGCGAGCGGCTGACATAAATCGCCCGCCCACGGACAGCTCGGTTCAGCCCGAAGCGCGGATGACAAGGGATTCTCAGTCTCCTGTAGCTTACCTTACTCATCATCCGCGTTTTTTCCCTCTTCGCACATTTCGTCCAGCCCGATCTATGTTGATACTCCCCAATCCGCCCACCCGGCATTTGACGCTGGAACAACATCTCGCCTCCACTGCCGCTGCGCGATGGTCTCGCCATGCTGGGCTGCAAGGCGACCACACGTCTTGCTGAAGGGCAGAAAAGGTCCATGAACAACGGACAGAGAGCAGATGATGGAGCTCAGTTGGCCTGCTAAGCCCTCGTCTTGACGTTTGCTCTTGTTCCCAAATTAGGCATGCCTGTTGGGAATCGGATGCCACCTAAGCTGTTCTGAGACGGGAACCCACTGGGCTGGGACGGGAAGTGGAAGCTTCTTGCGATTAGCATTTTAGCGTCCCGTCACTGCCAGTCATACGTGTGCAGTGTCCACGTCCACGTTCCCCCCCAACGGTACATGCCAGCTTTGCCGTGCCACCAGCCAGTCATTCTGGTCATCAGTTGTGTTTGTTCGAAGCGGTATCCGCGAATAATGCACCGTTGCCAGCTGAGGACTGGATCCAACCTTCGCGGGAAAGGCTCAGCAAGGCGCTAAGGACCACTCATTGTGAGCAAGGCGCAACGCCTTGTCAAGTTCACCTTGACTGCGCAGGCAGACAGGTCGAGACAGCAACAAATGCCCAACAGGTTCTCGTGCCAGACGCCAACGCCAGGCGTCAGACCACATGTTCAGACCATAAGGCTACTTAACAATTATGAATTAGTGAGGTAGTAACTGGAGGTTGAAAGGGAGACGAGTGCCTGGGCTTTAGCGAGGAGGGACGATAAAGGTACGGGCTGATGGTGGAATCTTCGGCGCAGGATGCATGAGCCAAGCCGAGCCCAGAGGCTGGGACGAAAAGTGAAAACTGCTGATGTCCAGGACACAGACTCTAGGCCAACGCAACGCTGCTCATGCTGCCCCTTGGTCAGCGCACCGGGCTTGTTTCTCCATCATGCTAGCAGCTTCCGGCGCGCCAGGCATGGATTCTTGGCCAGCGACTAGAGGCCACTTGGGCAGAGTCCAGTCACGCAAGCCCCGATGCTCACACCACCCACCCCCCTGGTGCCTGTTTTTTTTGTTCTCGTTCTCGTCCTCACAGGGCATTCGAGCGATGCCGACCGGGCCTAGGACGCGGCGATTTCCCCATTCGGGTGGCTTTTCGCTTGCTGAATCAGTCGTCAGGTTGAATCGGTCGGGGTCCTTGCAAGAGTGCGAGGGGTTAGGCAAACGGAGGTTGGAGGAACGCGGCCAGTCCCCATTCCCATCCCACGCTGCACACACAGTGAGTGGCCCATTCACGGCCATGTGAGGAAGGAAGCTGCCCCGGGAGCGACTTCCCGTTGTGCTCCAACACAGCAGTGACAGCGACAGCACAGCACATATATCTCGCAGCCTCCTTCCCCAGCTTCTCCCGGCTCGTCGTAGTCACCCATCCCACGCATCGCATCGATTTTTACATTTAATTGCTGGTCTCTCGTTTATTATCCCTTCCAGACCCTCAATCCTCAAGATCGATATCACGAATTCACACAATACCGAATTTTGCAGCATTTAATGCACTCCCATCCCTCCATTTACTCCACCCAACATCATCAGCACTTACACAGACGCCACCATGGCGGTCATATCTTCAATACACCCACGCACACAAGAGTCGAGAACTCCAAGATTCACATCTGAACAGTCCCCCAGCTCTTCAATATCATCCGCACGCACGAGCGAGCTTTCTGGCGCCTACATTTTGTCTCGTACGGACGATGCACCGCCATCCTACTCTTCTGGCTCAGCGCTGGATTCAACTCTGATTCAAGAAAAGACCAACAATGTCGTTTCATACTCGCGTGAGGAGAGTAGGCGAAGAGAAAGACAAATGAAGCAAGTTGATCGAGAGCCATCACCACCGACCATCACCTACTTCCCCCCTTCCCCATCCGCATCCATGTTGTCAGTCAACACTTACGATTCTCGCTTCTCCGAGGAGGGCCTGGACCACGAATTTGTCGATGGGGATGCAGCATCAGAAAGAGAGCCTGAAGCACAGCGTTTACATGCCGCTGAGGACTTGGCAATCCCTGAAGTTCTTCGTCCATATCGTCCAGGCCCGACTGACCCGTCGCTTCAACCTTCCGATCCTCATACATTCAGCATGTTGTTTCCGTCCCAAGGACGCCTTTCGATCCGACACGATGACACGACCCCGGACGGCAACATGAACCTTCGCGTGGATACCGTCACTTCAGGATATCGCGGCTCCAGAGGGCGACGTCGGCAAGCTACTGTTCAGCTGTTTCATCTACGGATGCACGACTTGGTGAACCGCCACTTCTCATTGCGTCGCTATTGTCGAGATTCTGGGCGGGAAGTGTGCTTCTCCAAACGTGCCTACGCCGCTTCATCCGCAACCTCGCGCCATGGCATTCAGCAATCTGTCTCGTTGGCCCTTCGCTCCGTCAAGGCGCCGTTTCGCCGTTCGAATGCGTCAAGCTCGTCTTGCTTTTCACTCAAATCATCATCATCTGCACGACGACCATCCACGGCCAGTGCCATGACAGCCAAATCCTTGGCATCGTCTAATGGTGGAGCTGACGGCTCCGATGGGACGTCCGGTCGCCTGGCTGTCAAGTCTCCACCCTCGGTTCTTGTACCTACCGACACCATCAAGCTCGAGTTTGGCAATTACGCTCGTGTCGAGGTCTTTCGCCGTAGCTCAAAGCGCTATGGCTTCGAATGGTGGGGGCACGACTACACCTGGAAACGGGCCGTGGACAAGCAGCTCAATACCTTTTCCTTCCATCTCATGCGCGACGACAAACAGGACGCAATCGCCCACATAGTACAGGAGATGCAAAGTCCAAGCCAGATCGAGGCCGAGAAGCAAGCCGGAGGATGGGTTCCTCCCTGCTACATGTGGATCAGCGACCAATCTGTGATTGATGCAATGACAGACGTAGCAGTAAGTAACATGATTTCCCTGCGCCCGCCCACTTAAACTCCTTGACACTTGACTGACCTGCCTCCAGTGTTATCGTTGCAACTGGTCTTATGGCTCTTGTTGACGATTGCATTTGCGAAGAATGGCAACCCAAAAAAAACAGTTCCCGATTCGGCCCCACACGGCGGGGAACAGTTCCACCTCAGCCCGGAACCAACACCAAGACGGGGCATATTTAGTCGTCGCCACGGACAGACCACGAGCAAGCCCCTTCGTTTCGGCAAAGCCGTGGCTGTCTACTGACGAATCCGACAGCTGTCGAGTATATGAAGAGATATGTAACAGCCATTGCATGGAATATGAGATTCATGTATGAATAGCAGACTTTGGACATGGTACAGTCATGATGCATGATGGGAAAATGGCAACAGGATAATGCATCTCAGCTCGGAGTTTTTGGGTTTTTGTTTTTTTTTTTTTTTTTTTTTTTTTTTTTTTTTTTTTTTTTT
>AFRD01000525.1:0-21071 GCA_000222875.2 Periglandula ipomoeae IasaF13
AATGGCGCTGTGGAAAAAAAAAGAAAAAAAAAAGAAAAAAAAAAAGAAAAGACGGGGAGAAAAGAAGGGAGCACCTGCAGCTCCACACTAGCTGCTTTTGGACACGCTTGAGCAGAACCTGAACCGAAGAGACCCTTGCTGCTGGAGAAGCGCTTTTCTTTTCTGGCCACGGAGCTGCTTGTTGAGGGTCAAATTCCCATCATGATTCACGCACGCAGCATCGGGGGTTGTGGAAATGTCGCGTTCCTTACATGCTACATGAACCTATGCAAACGGCCGGGGTTGAGTCGCGCGCGCCCACGAGTCTGGGCAGAAAAATGAGCACAACGGGGACGTCTTACACATGTCTTTTGTATGGCATTGGCCTTGTATGAAGCGAGGTTGGCGTGTCGTGGTAATAAACTTCCCAGACGGGACCACTGGGATAGCTTTCCGCACATCTGGTCTCGTTTGACTACAAAGTGAAAGAGAAACAAGCTCATTGCGTGTTTGAGCAGCTTGTAACAGATCAGATGAGCATATTTCAACACGCGAGGATCTGCTTCAGGGTGCGATATCAAGCAGGATCCCCTGCCTGGACGGATATGCCGACGCGACAATACCGTCTCAAACTCGGCTGAACGCCCGTACAGAATACGCAGAGTCACCTGCGGTTATTCTCTCGCAGGCTCGAGGATCAGTCTCATATCTTGGGACGCTTTTGAGTCAACGGGGTGGCCGGCAGGGAATCTCGGTTCGCATGCCTGTCTCGCGTCCACAAACGGGGACAGGTGGGATTCTGATGGAGAATGACTCTGGATCGACTCTGGGTCGAAGAGGATCAGGAACAGAAATAGGAACAAGACCAGGAATGTGGACGGTAAATCGAAAGCCGGATGAATTTTGTCGATGCCAAAGACAACACGCGTGGAGTCGCGCACCACATACAACATCGTGCTGTTCCTGGGCGAGTCTGGCTGGACTATACGGTGGCGTTCCAAGAGGATTGATTCGATGGACGAGGCGCTGTTCTGCGTTTTCCGTCTGCAAGTCATAACACACATTCATTCATTAGAGACTGGAGTCACACGGCCGCAAAGCTGACGTTCCAATCAGAAGGCGGCTCTGCTTGCCCTTACAGAACGGAGCAGAGCCAGAGTGCGCTGGCTGCCACGACCACTGTCCACCCGGCGCCACCGCACTCCTTCGACGGCTGCTGATTGGCAGGCGCCAGGCACTGGTCGTCGCACCCGCAGCGTGACGGCGCGTGGCTTCTGATTGGGTCGTCGAGAGCTTGCCGCAGAGTTAGGGGGCGCGTGCAGCGTCCTGACACGCTGGTCTAGCCACTAGAAGACGCAGAACAAGTGGCTCCAGCCCCTGCAGCCCCAGAGCAAGAAAGGAGAAGGCAAGTGCAGAGATGCGCCTGCTCGGAGCGCTGTCGCTCTGGATCGCTCCAGTCACCATCCAGAGCCGCCAGCCAGCGTGTCGAGTGGAGTGTGCACATCATTTTAGTGTGCAACTGCGGGCAGGTGCCGACACTGTGCAGCAGCAGGAGTCGTCTGGCATTATTATGCTTGGAACACACCAGATTCACTAGCAATGTCGATGTGAATCGACAAACAATGCACAGTGCACGTCTGCCGATACACAATGCATTTCGCGGCTCCCGCACTGTTGCATGAGTTGCAGCCAGCACTCAGCAGCCGGCATTGACGCCGGCATTCCGTGTGGCACCCACTTCTCAAGTGCCAGCAGAGCCAGCGGGTGCCAGCCAGCTCAGGCCTTCATGCCTGTTCGCGCCATCTGGTCCGGATCCCAATCATGGTTCGCGAATAAGTCTGGTGCGAATTGCATGCATTTTGCCTGCACAAACGAGCAAAAATGCGTACAGAATCTCGATCCTGTTCTCGGACGAGCGTGAGTAGTCGTGCCAGAGTCGACTTCACTGCGCTGTGCTGAATGCTCCGGATAGGACCCTGAAGGGCTCGGCTCCATACACATACCTAAGGTGACCGGCGTCGGCATTCGCGCATAAGTCTGCACTGCACAGCACAACGCCGCACAACCATAGAGACTGAACACACCGAGTCTGCGCTGTGCCATTCGCTGGGCAGCATCCAGGGGACCTCTCGGACAGAGTCAGAGTGCCAGAGTGCCAGCCACCGTCGAACCCCCGGGCCAGTGGCAGCAGTCCCCTGTGCCAGCCTCGCCTTGCCTCCTCGTGTGGTGCCCGCTCTGTCTGCCCGGTCCAGTTGCTGCTGGCTGCCCACCCACACTCCTTCACGCTCACGCTCACGCTCGCCCACACCCACCACCACCTGACACCACTCCACGGCACACACCCACCGCCCCATCCATCGTCAACCTTTTTTTTTTTTTTTTCTGTTCCTCTCTCCCTTTCCATCTCCTCCCATCTCTCCTTCTCTTCATCCCATCAACCTCACCTTTCTCCTCCTCCTCTTTCCCTCCTCGTGTCCGCCTCCCTCATTTCTCTTACGTTCGTCGTCTTTCAATCCTCCTTGTCGAGTTCGTTGTCGCCGTGATTTCCCCTCGTCACCTTGACTTTAGGTTTCCACTCGCGCCGTGATTCCTTTGCGTCGCCACTTCACCTCGCAAGCACACTCGACCTCGGTCATCGAACACAACACCACCGCACATCAGCCAATAATCATCCGTCAGATCGCTTGGTGGAAAAGAGAATATAGGAAGCAGAAGAGAGGAAGAGAAGTTGAAATTCAGGGTTCTCCTCTTTCGGTGCACACATCAGTTCATACGTTTGGAAGGCAACATCCGCGATAGTCGATACCATCCGTCTCGGAATCTCCTGGAAGAGATTCTTTCGCTGGCTCGTTCCTTCGCCGTGAATCATCTGTACTTTTGTTTTCGGCCGCTCCTTGCTCGACAATCCCGTCCGCCAGCACCCACGCACCTTTGGCCCCTCCGGACCAATTTCGCCGCATCTCGTCTTCATCGTCTCAGCAGCATTTGCAGCCGCCCTTGTAATTTTCCCAGCTATAGCACCACCACATTGTATCGTATTGGCACGACTGGCCTGCGATTTTTGTCAACATTGCATCCAGATCGACATTCTACGAATTTTATCGAAGCAAAACGGCACACTTAATTTTTCAAACTTCCCCTTGCACGCCCCTTCGCCGCAGTTTCCCACAGCAGTTCCGGTTCAAGAGCTTTCGTCGTGCAGCCCTCCTGCCGTATATTGACATCTTTGACCTTGCTGTAGTCTCCTGCACTTCAAGGGCACATCTTCGCACATTGCCAAGGACACCAGCGAATAGGAACAGATCTTTCCGAGTTCCTTCTCCCGTTGTGCCTTCGCATTGACTTGCTCTCTTTCTTTTTCGATACGATTAGACTTTTGTTTCCCTTCGGCTTTAATCTTCTTGTCAGACACTTGTCGCTCTTCAATAGCGGCTGCAAGCATAAACGAAAAGCGAAATTCGTCCATCGCTTTTGACTTTGGCAACCGTCCACCTTTTCTTGGATCTTTCTTGTCTTGTTCACATCAACTTTTTATTTTCTCTTACAACAGCAATCTGGCGCCTTACACACTCGGTTCCTGCTGTCTGCGCATCCTTGACCGACTCGCATCGATTCTCGAATTCATTCCGGAAGACTCGAATCGTCAAGTTTTACTGGTTTCGTCTACATCATTTTAATTTCAGCATCTCAACTGGTTCTATCGCGCTTCATTGTTCTCATTTGACTACAGATTGCGAAAACCCTAGCGTTGATCAAAGTTGTTCATTCTCTTGTGTTTATCTCTGAGCAATGGACGCAGGCGGTCTCGCTCAGATGTCTTCCAACTCGTTCAATTCGGCCCACGGCTTTTCCATGCCATCGGGTGGCCTTGCCTCTCGCCGAGGGGGCCAAAACATCAAGCCTCTGTCTTTTGACACTACCAAGCAGGGAAACAGTCCTCAGGATGGTGGTGCCCCCACCCCTCGCACAAGCCGCTCTCATCTTCTCGCAGGTCTTCGAACGGCTCCCAAATCAGCAACTGCCGCGACCTTTGGTCCCACGTCTCCCACATCCAATGTCACTCCTCAGCATTACGCGAGACGAAGCATGGCCGCTAACCTCCACTGTTATGGCCAGGATTCTGCCTATCATGCTGCTCCCAAGACCGCGTTGCCACAATATGGTGCTCAGCAGCAGGGCTCCTATCAAGGCATGATGGGTGGTGCGCAGTACACTGTTGACCAAGTTCTCGCTCCCCCAGAGCTTGCCATGGATGAGCAGGTCCAGGAGCATATGGATCCCAACCTTTATGCTCAGCTGGTTGCCACCAACATGTATCTCGCTCAACAGCAACAGAGGCTGCAGCAGCAACTCAGAAATGTGCAGGCCGCCGCTCAGCAGTTCCAGCAGCTCAACCTCAACAACCCTCGGCTCACCCAGCAGCAGATGGCTCTCTACGAGCAGCAGCAACAGCTCCGCAACATGCAGCAGCAGCTTGGAGTCCAGGCCGCCATGACCCAGGGCCAACAGGTCTACTACAGCCCGGTCACCGGACAGTACTACGTTGACACTTCATCCGCCAACGCTGCGCAGGTCACCTCTCCATACGTCGAGCAGCAGCCTTTGTCACCTACGGTTAATGCTGGATTCCACCAGCAGCAAGCTCAGCAGGGAACGCCTCGAGTCCAGGTCTCTCCACCCCCGGAGAGCTACCAGTCTCCATACCACTCCAGCTCCCCTCCTAAGCGCTATGAATCGCCTTCGGAGGTAACGCCTCTCCCTCCCCCGTCTGCCAACGCCTTCCGACGAGGCCACAAGAAAGCGTCGTCGCTTGCACCCGTTAACAGCGCTTTGGCTGCCATTGGTGGTGCCGCTGGTAATGCCCCCAAGTCCGCAGGTCCCAAGACGGCTTCGTTCCCTCTTACACCATTGACAGGTGGCTATGGTCCTGGTCAAGCTCGTGCCGGTGAGCATCCTGTTCGACAGCCCCGTGGACCGCCTTCCTTGGATGAGCTCGAGTCCAAGCCTACTGCCAAGCACGAGGGAAGCAAGAACTTCGCAGCTCAAACTCGCCGATCCGCCGTCCACAACCTGGTCCGTGCCGGCTTGGAGCGCCGCAAGGGAACCAGTAGCTCGGCCGGTAGCATGAGCCCAGTGTCGGAGACTGCGGAAGGGTCCTACTCCCCCATCACTGACAATGACTCTGACTCTGGACGAAGCGGATCAGGCAGCCTGGTTGGCGAGGAAGAGTGCAGCAGCTCACGAACCTCGGCTAGTGGAAGTTGGGGAGCTATTGGCTCCGACCGCCCCAGCTCGCGCTCAAAGGCTCGCGGAAGCGTCGACAGCGTTGGTAGCAATAGCCCGCTGCCTCTGGGCGAGGTTGAAAACAGCTCCTTCGCCAACGTTTTCAAAAACAGCGCTCTGCGAGCCACCAAGGCCCAGGAGGCGGCCGATGCCCAACGCAAGGCGTCCAGACTCGTGCTCACCAGCGTTGAGAAGCGCAAGGCCACTCCAGTTGCTTAACTGAATGTATGGCAAAGCCTTTTCTGCCGTTTTCATACTCTTCTTCTGTTTATTCTCACGACTTTACGCGCCCGGAACTTTGATAACGATTGCTCTCGGATATGCGGATTTGATTTCTTTTTCTTCTCATATTTGCAACCTTTCATTTGAGTCTGTCAGACGACTTTTATACATTTCATCCTTCATTCCTGCCTTTGAACCGGCCCAGTGCACGGTTGAGGAGGGATCGCGTCGACACGGTCTCTGCCATGGATTGCCAGGAAACGAACTTACTTAATTCTATTCTTCGTCATTCATTGAAAGCGACTTCATTACCGTCACGAGTCGGCAAGGGCTTGCCCCTTGAGCATCACTCGGACCTTTTTAAACCATTTTATATTCTACAAAGAATTGGAGACGGGAACATTTGATCACACGACACCAAAGAAACCAAGAAGAAACCAAGACATGTAATAATGAAACTTGAAAATTATGGAACTTCTTTACGTATCAGAAGCGTTTCTGTCGTCGTCATGGTCACTCTTTTGGACTTTTTCTTCCGCTGAGAGAGTCATGGCCCGACTAGACGTGATGGTGCAGTTCTGCGTGTCAAGACACTTTTTCTTTCTTCTACACTCATTGTGCATCCTCATACCTGCATCATTTTTTTTTCCTTGTCGGAACGTCCTGCTTTTAGGTATCTGGAGAAGCTGCGCGTCCTTGCGATGCGCGAAGGAAAGGCTACCGGACGCAAAGGCACGGCCAAGAGCCGCAATGGATTATAGACGGGAAAATCCCATGGGGATGTGCGCCATGATAGTTATAGTAATAGTCAAGCCACAATACACTTCCTGATGGCCACTCATCCGTTTGCCCTATGTGAATGTGTTCCTCTCGAAATGACTGAAGTATGGTCGTGTGCAGAGAGAGTTCAAATGCGAACCTTGTCAATGCATGTCTTTGGATGAACGACGTCCGTCGAGTTCCATAGTCAAGTAGTCATTAAAGCTCGGCAATGTCCAGATCTAGATCCGGCATCAAGCATGAACCTCGTCAAACTGCACGCTCCAGAATGAACGACGTCCATCGTGCAGTTTAAAAGTACTACAGTCCAGAGATGGCCCACCCGGGTCCAATGCTAGTTCTAGATGACTAGCATCATTCATGCCCTATCAGAGAAAGGACATCCAAGATAAACATAAAATACGGCTGCAATTGTCACGTTTGACTGCTGAGTACTCGCTTTTGCAATAAATGCACCCACCATGTTACTCGCGCTGTGCACCCCCTTCCACGAATGATATACCGATCCATGGACCATTTTGATTATCCCCTACCCATGTCTCCGAAGCAAGACTAGCAGAACCCATTAACCTGTATGTTCGAGCGCCGTTCCCTTACTTTCTTTTTTTGTTCCGTAGCCCCCACTTGACCAGTATTCGTATATACATGACTTCGTCTTCATTTTCTAGTCCACACGTAGTATTTCATCGAGGGATGTAAAACTCTCCTTGTTCTTGGTAGACACCCCTATTCTTTACTTCTTTATCGTCATGACGACCACTTCAGCTCGCTTGGTGCTCTGGGTCGTCTCTTAGCCCCGGATGCATTCGTCACGGCCATGCCGTCCCTCGATGAGGTTTGCCTCGAGGCCGACGAGGCCGCTGTTGTTGTGGGCCGCGCTTGAGACGCCGCTGTTTTCCTTGTTGCTCGCGCTGCTGTCGCTTCTGACGACCATGGGCGGCGCGGGATCACCGCGGAGCACGGAGAATGGCGACCCGGATGGACGACCGGCGGCCAGGGATGTACGAGGAAGTCGACTCTTAGTTGGGAGGGGGGCTCCGGTCGATGATGATCCTGCAGCCGTGGACGTACTGCTGCTCAGGGACGACGTCGAGTCACCGCTCACACGGCGTGGAAGATGCGTCGTGGGAACGCCAACGATGCCGGAGGGATGTGCTGTCTCTGCTTCGCGGTCGATAGTAGATGGCGTCCCGCTCAAGGGCCGAGGCGGCAGCGGTACGGCGCGGTGACGCAGCCACTTCGATGAAAGCGCCGTTGTTACCGGCGAGACTGGCGCGGCTGCGATGTGTGGGTGTTTGCGGCATGGAAACAGACGACTGGAGACTGGGTGGCGTATAGCTTGTGTTGCGGCGAGTACCTCGTCGCGACGATGACGCAGAACTGACTTGGGAGGAAGCCGACGAGAGATTGCCGTCGTGGCGCAGAACCATGCCAGAGCTGCTGCTGATGTGGGATTTGACCAACTCGGCGGCCAAGTTGCGGACAAGCACGGCCGAGTCGGTCTCTGCGAGGGTTTGGATCGTGTCCATGAGTGATCGGACCTGTCTGCTGTTGAGAGTTCTCGAACCATCGCCGCCGCCCAGTCCAGGCTCACAGGCGTCCATGATGATGCGAACAAGCCTCAGAAGATTCAGTCGTACGACAGGTTTCTTGTGCCCAAGTCGCTGTGCGATGCCGGCAAACATCTCAGGTTTGGCGAGCGACGCTGCGATGGAGGGGCTGAGACGGAGTAGCTTGAGGAGGGGCTCTAGAAGGTTCGAGTCGAATGCATTGAGCCTGTTGGTGCTGAAGCAGCTCACGATGGCGCGGGTGAAATTGCCGTCAATCAGATAGTTCTCGACATTGGCCGTTTCTTCTTGGAACCACACCAAAATAGCATCGAGGGCAGTGACCTGCAAATACTGATCGGTCAAGAGTGACACGTAAAAGTCGAGACCTTTGTTCTGCCATAGGTAACGGCGCCCCTTAGAGCCCGAATGCGCCATGTCACACAATATAGGCAGG
Organism: Periglandula ipomoeae IasaF13; assembly: GCA_000222875.2. Lineage (NCBI taxonomy): Eukaryota > Fungi > Ascomycota > Sordariomycetes > Hypocreales > Clavicipitaceae > Periglandula > Periglandula ipomoeae. Next base: position 8,269 of record AFRD01000525.1, read on the forward strand.
ACAAACTCCTTCGGTGGACGATCCGTCTGCATGATTCTGAGCAGCAGCGGGATGATGCCTCCCACAGCTGCATCCTCCTGGCGCTCCTTGCTCAATCGGCAGAGGTTGAATAACGTATTTAAAACTTGATTGCATATCTCGCGGAAATGCTTCTGCGCCTTCTTCATGCTGTAGCTCAGCAAATCGATCAGAAAATCGATGGCGTCAGCTGAGTGAAGCGTTTCAATGGTTGTGGAGAGCATGGATAGGTTCTTGATGAACTTCAACATGGTTACTTGGTGGATTGGCGTCATGCGTCGCAGATCTTTCAGTACGTTCTTCAAGACCTGTCGGTCAGCCACTACCTCCTTGACGTAGTTCTCTGCCTGACTGAAGAGGTAGAAGATGTTGACGATTCGCCCTTCTATGAGCTCACCCAATTCATCCTCGCCTTCTTCGTCCAGGACGCGATTCAAGACCAATGCCAGGGGGAAGAGAATCTTGCTTCTCGAGAAGATTCGGCAAAAGTCGTTCTTCGGCGTCGGCCCTTGCAATTCAAAAACGTTCCAAATACCGTTTACACCAATCAGCACCAGATCGCGAGCGTTGTCGTAATCCTCATCCAAAAATTCCACCAAGACGTTCAAACCTCCGGCAGATACAAACATTTGCAGTGTCAGTGTCGATGTTTGATACATTTGTCGCACAAATGCCGCGGCTTCGATTCTGATCTCGTCAGAATATTGGCGTGCAGCAAACTTTGTAATGATAGGGATGCCGCCAACAAAACATAAGTTTTCTTGGATTTCTACGTCGTCAAGGATAATCTGCAACATGTCAGCCCGTGCCACAGCAGGGAATATGACCGGCCAAGAAACTCACCGCGTTGACGACCTTCAGCAACTGCAGGATCAATAGCTGCCTGCTCTTCACCGTGCAAGGCTCCAGGATTTCGAGAATGGGCAGTAAGCCGTGAGCGCTAATGATGAGATTTTTTACTTCCTTGTTTTCCCACAATAGCCCAAGCTGAACAAACAGAGTGAGTCAAAATCATCGATACCTTCTGGTAGGCCAACTTACCAAGTCCTCAGACAATTCTGACAGTATATCATCACCTTCGGTAGTCTTCAGCGAGCTAATGAGGTCTTCAACCTTTTCAGCAAGACGAGCATGCCTATCTCTGGCAATGTTGGCTTCCAGGTCCATCTCGTCCCAACCAGGGTCCATAGAAGCAAACGGATCGTATTCTTCTTCGTCATCTCCAAACCAAGAATTGCTCGACATCTTTGACAAGAGCATGAGACCGCCATCCTCGGATCCGCGCTCGCTTTCCTCCTTTTCGACCAAGGATCCATTTGTGCCGAAAACGTCTGAAAAGTCTTCGTCATCATCTTCAGCAAATTTTTGAATTTCAATCGAAGAGCGAGTGCGACGCATGGGACGATCCGGTAGTACTGACGGCCTGGATGTTGGTCGCTTCCTGACACTTCCGTCTGGAGCCTGCATGGATCGGGGGAGGCTTGTCAAATCGGATGGATGGAAAAGCTGTGGTGCATCAGCAACACGAGAACCCTGTTCTCCTTGTCAGTCTAACCGGCATGCTCGAAATGTCCTTGAAGTCCCCTTACCCTCCTGACAGCCTGACTCATATGGTTGAAGGCGTTGTCATTATCAACAAACAAGTCCGAGAAATCTTCAACGCTTTGTTCCCGATATACCAAATCAGGACGGGGAGGTAGCTCAAACTTATTTCCCAAGTGACCTTTCGATGGCGACTTGGGTCCGGACTGGGCCGCAGCAGCTGTGTTGACCTTTGCGGCGTTCGACCTCGTCCGCTGGTGAGATTTGACATCTACACTGGTTGCTGCCTTTCTCGGAATTGGCCGAAGCGTCTGCTCTTGAGCCTCGTCCCGTTGATGTGCTGGCCCTTTAATCGTCAATAGCTCCCCTTCGAAGTCGTCATCATAATTGTCAGTGTCGAGGGTCAAGTCGTTGGTCGATGCGAATGCCTTCAGCTTATCGCTAGACAATAACCCTCCAAAGTTATCTTGAGGCTTCAAGTGAGGAAGTTGCAATGCGCTTGGAGAGATGGCGGTTACGAAGTCGTCGTCCCAATTGTCGTTGTCTGCAAAATAGTTAGTCATTGACAAAAACGCAGTTAGCATGACTAGGCTTTATTGGCGCACCAGGAAGCTCCACCGTCTTGAAGGCTTCTACTCCAAGTCTTGATTTAGCCAGACCGAAAGGTCCCTTGGCAGGTGTGCCGCCCACGAATCGTGAAGGAGCGCCCGTGACATCCGATCCGGTCGAGGAACGGAGTGCTGGTTCTGATGAATTGAGCGCCTTATTCCATTGTTTGACCTCTTCGACGGCTTGGCTGAAATTATCCGGCGCTTTGGACACGGGTGCTTCAGCTCGGCGACAGCCAACGATCCAGGCATGCCTCAGCAGCTTACGAGCTGAGACACGCAAGTTGGGGTCCTTCTGAAAACATTGCATGAGAAAATCTCTTGCGGCCTGGAATCTGGTTAATATAACTGTGGTCGGTTACGTGGTGGAGCTGAGGGTGGAAACACTCACAGGCGAAATGCCCTCAGGCAGAGGAGGATGGTCATCGTTGACAATGGCAAAGAGAGCTGGCATAGCTGCCAGATTATGATAAGGCGGCTTCCCCTGCAGGAGCTCAATTACAGTGCAACCGACGCTCCATATGTCAGAGGCAGAGCTGGCTCCCGATAACTGTATGATTTCTGGTGCCATCCAATACGGAGTGCCTACGACTTGAGCTTCCTTGTCTTGACCGCCCGCCAGCGTGCTGGTCGACACACCGAAATCTGCCAGCTTCACGGTTCCATCTTTGGTGGTCAAAATATTGGCACCTTTGATATCCCGATGAATAACACCTTGATCGTGCAGGTATTGCAAGCCTTGGAGGACCTGGGTCATGTAAACCCCAACGAGGTTTTCAGGAAACTTGCCGTAGGCTTTGAGAATCGAGTGTAATGAGCCATTCTCACAGTACCTGGGCATTGTCAGTCTGTGTGGTTGTCTACCCGGGGCGTAGAGCACCCACTCGAGGATAATGTTGAGGCAATCCACCGATTTAACGAAGCCAATGTACTTGACAATGTTGTCGTGCTACGATTCGTTAGTGGTCTGACATAAGAGAACCTGTCTTTTGAAAACTTACCAGCAAGTTCTTGAGCAAATCAATCTCACTCTGTTGGGCATCGTCAGCACTTTTCTCTCAGCGGTCAATACCAGCCGTGTGGCCACCAACGCACCTCGATCATCCGCAACTCGCTTTTAGGCAAATCGACGAGTTTGATCTGTTTTACGGCAACAGCTTCTCCAGTGCTCCAGTTGAATGCCTTGTAGACCGATCCAAACGCTCCTTTGCCGATGCATGCCCCCAATCGCTATACATAATGGTCAGTAACGTTCTATTCTGGTTTCCCATCTGGTCCCGACTCGTCTTTCACAAAAGCCAGGTCGTCACATACGTAATCTTTCAATCCGGGATCCTGCACGGCTGACGTGTCCCGCTGTTTCTCCTTGCGTGAAGGCGTGCCGGGCATGCCTGCTCGCTCTCGTGAGGCCACTACAGCCGCATGACCGCCTGGCCGGCCATTGTTGACGTGGTATTGCCGCTCAGGCGGCATAACGCTGAGTGGTGGTGAATTCACCTCTCAATGCGTGCCGCCGGCGGAAGTCTGCTGCGCCGTAGCGCCTGGTGTAATCTCGTTTGTCGAGGGCTCTCGTGCGGAACGGAGGCTGACAAGAATTGTGGTGTCAAGGTCGTAAGCGGAAATCGATTGCATCCCAGGCTCATGAGGGAGAGAGTGCGCCAAGAGCTTCTTTTCGATGGAGAAAAGAAAAAGGGCGATAAGGACTTCAAATAAACTGCGAGCCCGTAGATCCGGTGTATAGCAACAGCAGTGCTCGACGTCGTTTGCGAGGCTGAGGCACGATCCGATCTCGAGGGTCGAGGGATGGAGGTTTGTGCTTGGTTGGGGCAAGAGCAAGCTTTATCGATACAAGGCTGGGGGGGATTTACAGCGAGGACCTGCAAGCACGATACGCCACGGAAGAGGAGGTCTAAAGATGATGCCGCTTATGAGGTCGAAAGAGGAGAACGGACGGGTGGTCAGGTAGAATTGATCTGTTCTCGAGCCCGCGGGTTAGCACACTGGTGGGAATAGTTTAGTCGGAACTCTAGCGAGAAACCGGAGGGGCCAGAGTCCAAACCATGACAGGGTATAAGAACGGGATAACGCACCACTCGACGACGGCTGGGGATATGGATTGAATAATGGTCAAGAAGAGAAGAGATGGATTGGAGCAAGGCGAACGGAGGAGAAATGAAGCCCGCCCTGCAAGAAGGGGATCCGTGTGGTGCGGAGGATCAATGGGCGGCGGCGGGATGCGTTAAGACGAGATGGAACGGCAGTGCGGATGGGTGGATGGAGGGAGGCAGGCGGTGGTGGAGGTGGAGGTGGTGGTGGACTACAGTCGGTCGTCAACAACAAGCAGCAAGCTGAAGCTCGAGCTCTTTGGAGCTTAAGCTCCCATGCCAATCCACTGTGCGGTGCCTGTGTATGTCCCTTTCCAGCGTGTTGGCGCGCGTCTGCAGTGTCCGGACAGGCACTCAACACCCTGAACCGTGCGAGCCTCCAGCGTCCAGTCCACCCGACTCCAGTGTCGCCTTCTGGGACGCTGCTTCCTTCCGCCTTTGGCTCTGCAGCACCTTCAGTGGCTGGTCAGGGCCATAAGCCGCTGCTCAGGGCGCACCTTAGCGCCTGCGGCCAGCCACAGCCCGCTACCCTCTGGCACGAATCAGCGCTGGACACCGCCATGCCCTAACCCAGCGAAGCCCGATGCCCAATGGATTCCCCAGGACACCAGCAGCCGCAACCCAATAAGAACGACCCGGATCAAGTTCAAAATAACAGACAAGCCTGACCATTACTCCATCTGGACAGGGCTGAAGCATCGAAATTCATGCGTTGGCAACCGATACGAATTTCTCCTCATAACCAAGCAAGCACCTTCCCCTGCAGTGTCAGGCCGCAAAGGCGCATTAGTCCAACAGCAATCACACCTTTTTAGCCCCTATCGATACCTGATATATTTTATGATTGATTCTGACGAGGCTGTTTCTATGTAAGTTCTGCTCAAAGGGATGTCGTGCCATGACGACAACAGCCCGTGGTTCTGGTCCATGCAAGACATCGCGGTGGAGCCTGACAACCACTACGTTGCCCCAGGTTCGGCCTAGACTGGACCGACCATTGATGGCTACCAGGCAAGATGGGCTTCTGAGTTCACGAATTAAATGCGCAAATGTGCCAGTTGCAACTTGGCCCGGTAGACGAATATCCAAATAACATCAATTGCATGTTCTGTCTTGACTCAAGCCAAGCAACTCCTGATCGTACATGACCCTTTGACTATGAGCAGCCTCTCTCGCCATCACACATCCGTTATCACATTGCGCAGCCTGAAATATATCGCTGCAGGTCTAATCAAGCCGCTTCGTGACTTCAAAAATCGACGAGTCGGGCATGATATCGACGAAAATTCGTTCATTCGTTTCATCAAAATGCTCGAATCACGACATCCAAAATTTGCTCCCAAAACAAATCCTTTCTTACATTCATGCATACACGCTAATCTTGCTTATCAAAGCACGCTATTAATTTTACCCCAGTAAAACCAAAAATATCAAACATTTCTATCAATGCTTGGAACTTGCAGCTGTCCCGGCAATACACGTTCGCGGGAACTTCGCGTTGTCCGTTGCATTGGGCCATAGATTCGCACGCCGGCGCGTCGGATACCGTTCCGGCGGTCGCGAATCTCTGATCTACTTGGTACATTTCGTGAATCGGCGTGCGTGGGCGAGGCCGCGCCGCCTTTGGAGGAAGTCTTGTTTGACGAGGCCGGCTCAGTTGGCTCAACAAATAATCTAGAAGCATTGGAAGCTGTCAGTTACAACTAAGGAAGGTGGGCTGGCGCAGACTTTGTGGATGGGGGAGGCAATTTAGATCAACGAGGCGTCGGTAGAGACGCGCGACACCAAGGCTGACTCTACGTCTGATGCACGATAATGGAAATTACGCGAGAATCACACGGTGGCGTGGGAGAAAAGCGAAAGATGCGAGCAAAAGCAGTATCGTGGATTGACAAGGACATCAGCCCGAGCGCGATGCTCGCGCTATTGGTTGCCTACGATCTGAGGCCATCGCGGCAACAAAGGGACAAGGAAAAGACTTACGGGAGGCCCATAATGCGTGAAGAAGCAATTGGACGAATGAGAAAATGCAAGTCGATGCACGAACCGCAACGCGAAATGCGCTAGTCGGAAGTGTCTGGGCGGGCGCGACAGTTGAAGTGACTATTCACGATGGGTCGAGTTTGTCGCTGGCGCAAAAAATTCGATGTAAAGGAACATGCGACGAGCAAATGGAGACAAGACGGACTATGGCTGTGGCGGTTGGAAGAGCCAGAAGAGGAGGAAAAAGAAGCACTGGGCTCAGCAAGGATCAACTAAATGAATTGCAGAGCCGAGTGGCCAAGGACAAGACGAGCTCGTGATGGACGAGCAGGCGCGTGATGGCGACGATGGAGATGTGACGGGGGCGGAGATGGGGGATGGAGATGGAGCCGAGTCAAGAAGATTGAGTCGAAAGCGGGAAATAGAAGTGGACGTGGAAGTGGCAGAGGAAGGGACTGTCATGGGGATGCGGCGACGGGGGACGGGGGAACGGGGGCGACGGGAACAAGGGAGGGAGGCAGAGGCAGGAGGCAGGGCCAGCCGCTTGCCTCGTGTGTGTGCGTTCACTCACCTGCCGCCCTCTCATCCTCTTACCCAGTCGCCGCTCACTCGCTGTGCTCTTGCGCGTCTCAGACACGGCTCACGCTTGCAGGCTGCAGGCAACAGACCACCAAGATGCACCATGTGCAGGCTCTCGGCGGCAAAAATTTTTCTGGTGGCGCTGCCGCTGAAGGCGCACGCGCTCCGACGCATTTTTAGATCTGCACGAGACGAGCAACGCGCTAACAAGGCACGGTGACGTCTTTGCGTAGCAGTGTTAGTGGCCTCCATCTGTCCACTCACCAAAGTTCCCTGCATGAGAGTCAGAGCATGAGCATGATGCACAGCCGGCTGGTTGTGGCGCGTGAAGGACCCTTGCGCATATCTGTGGCTTGTGCACCACTGGAGCTTGTTTGGCAACTGTGGCTGGTGCTCGAGCAATCATTGAATTTTAGACTGCAACTACTCAGACCATCACCCATCAGTATCTTAGAAGGACGCTGTTCATCAGCAACACGGCCATCTCACCACTACGCCGTCTCGTAGCCGAAAAAGCCGCGGCCGCCATTCATGAAGTGTTCGTGTCGCTCTTCATAGCCCAGCGGCCGCCCGTGTGTGCCAATTTGACAAAGGGGCGCCTCTCATCGCCATTCGCCCTTCGTCCATCATGCCAGCCGCCAAGGACATTCAGCGGGCTCTGGCTCGCATCAGGGCCGTCATGCCCGCCCAGAAACAGGCCGCCGCAGCACATCGGAATATAAAGCTCGGCCTGGAACGAATCAGCCGTGTTGTGCCAGATGACCAGAAATGGATCGGAGTCCACGTGGGAGGCACAAACGGCAAAGGTTCGATATGTGCTTTGCTCGCTGGCATGTTCAAGCTCTCTGGGATAAGCCACGCCACGTACATCTCTCCCGCATTACCGGAGCGCCACAACGGCATCACTATCAACGGCCTTTATGTCAACAAGCGCATGTATGAGATGGAGCTGAAGCATGTAGAGGAGGCTTACAAGCGAGTCGCTTCCGGTTGGACATTCTCATCTGGAGAGGAACCTGGAGATTTAACGCCATTTGAACTCGAGACTGCAGCCGCATTCCGTGTTTTCAACAAGATGAACGTGCAATATGGCATCGTCGAGGTTGGCATGGGCGGTGCTACGGACGCCACCAATGCTATGAAGCAGAAGGCTGTCACTGTTATTTCCAAGATCGACCTCGACCACCAGGAGTATCTTGGGAACACCATAGAGGAAATTGCCAAGGTGAAGGCTGGCATCATGCGCCCAGGCGTTCCTTGCATCGTTGACCACACTAATCCTTCGTCTGTGATGAATGTTCTCAAGGAACATGCGCAGTCAGTTGGGACGCAGATCAGCCTCTTGTCTAAAGCCTTGCCCCTCATAGAAGGCCTTGATAGAAAACGGTTCGACTTGCAGGACTACGAGCAACAGAACCTCCTTTGTGCGACTCTTGCCTTCAGAAACTTGTTCCCAAACCTGCAGATTGATGTGAACAAACTGCTATCGTTGAAACCTCAACTACCTGGAAGGATGGAACAAGTGAGCGTTTCGGGACTCACCAAGGGCACCCGACAGCAATCAGTTCTCGTGGATGGGGCGCACAATATACTCGGGGTGGAGGCGTTGGCCAAGTACGTCAATGGCACCCTTCGCAGAGGGGATGAGCCAGTCACTTGGGTGATGGGACTCTCTTCCAGCAAGTCGAAGCCGTTCTCAAGCATGATTGAGACTTTAGTACGCCCTCACGATAATCTCGCTTTTGCCGAATATACCCAGGGGCCAAACGATCCGCCCCCAGCCCCAGCCGACCTTGGACGTGCCGTGGCCGCCCAAATCATCAGAGATGAATCACGACTCTATGACGGCGACGCAAGCATCGGCGGCGGCGTGAAGTGGGCGTGCAGCCGGGCGGGAGAAGGGCCAATCGTGGTGACGGGGAGCTTGTACATGATACGGGAGTTTTACAAGATGGAAGGCGTGGAACCGAGCAGGAAGATCAAGACAAGGCGGCCAGGTCGGTCTCAGCTTTGGCGCTACATCCAGCTGTCCCGAGAAAGACCACTGACATCCGAAGAGGCTAGGGAGTTCAAGCAGGCCCGAAGACACTGGCGTCTCTCCCCCGCGAACAGTCCCATCTTCCGAGATGACCAACCGACCTCACCGGTAGTACCAGACAGAGTTCGCAAATTGCAGCAACAAGCCGCCCATCATCGAAAACAGGCTGACGGCTATCAACAAGCCATCCGCAGCGTCAAGAACGACATGCAGGACGGAAACGACGGGGAGCTCTCGAAAAGCCTGCAGGATTTTGAGGCCAGGCGTCAAGAGCATCTACGCGATTACAACAGCGCCATGTACAAGATACGGGGACACGCCGTGGACAAGGACAAGAAGTACATTAGTCATGAAGAGATCTTTGGCACGCCAGAGAAGGTGAAGAGCCGAGTTGCCGCGCTTCTACCAAAGGATGCAAAGGAAGACGGGAGGAGTTCGCGGGATGAATCAAGAAATGCTCGGCCGCGGGCAACGAGAGACCATATCGACAGGGCTGGACCACAGGACGTACGACATAGCGGACGGAAGAGCTGGACACGACGGCGCTCAAGGGCAGACTCGCAGGATAAAAGTGGCAGCGATGGTGACCATAGGTGAGACGTCACGACTTGGACAAAAGAATTTGTACCATAATACCCTGTACAATACAGCATAGAATCATTGGGACACTAGAGGCTAGAAATGATCGATACCAACTTCATTCTAACGCATTTTGAAGGCTTGTAATTACAGCCGGTCTGGCAGCCAATCACATGATGTCACGGTCCATCAATTCCAAATGCCCGTCCCGCTTTTGATTTCCTACTCGCTTGTACTTTGCACATCATGAGCGCCCCAACGCATCTTATAATTGTGTGCTGCCACGGCATTTACACCGGCGGTCCAAGCAAGGGGCATTCCGAGGAAGAATGGCTTATTGCTGATTTTCAAAAGGGCGAAACGCCTACTTTTGTGGAACACGTTCGGGCTGGGGTGGAGTGTCTGGCTCGTGGGAGGGAATCTTTCTGTGCTTGCATTCTCGGGGTATGTATCTCACGTATTGAAACCACCAGTTATCAACTCAGTATCACACTAGCCTTTTTGTTTGCATGACAAGTATTTTCAATCAGGGTCATTGCACATTGTCTTCTCTTCTATTTCGACTCTATCAGCTCATCTTTTCTTTCCTCTTACTCTTCCTCTCACCCCATGATCCTTATTTCGTTCTGTTCTTATACGATTTTGTTCTCCGATAGTTTCCCCCCATTCAACATCCCTCCCCAGCTCTTCAATCTTGAGACTCCCCTTTACTGTACTTTGATCTTGACTCTGTCCTGGTAACGTTGTCTACCATACTCTTTCAGAACCTCTTCTATACTCAAAGGCAAACACATCTGACCACCCCAGCGCCCCAACTCGCCCCGAAACAACCCTCTCCGAAGCCCAATCCTACGCCAACATAGCTCATCAAAACACCTTCGACCTCCTCGCCCCTCCCGTCATGGACACAGACATCATCCTCGAAGAACGCGCCCTCGACTCCTTCCACAACATCTTATTCAGCGTCACGCTCTTCTGGGAGCGCTTCCGCGCGTGGCCGGACGAAATCACCGTCGTCAGCCACGCTTTTAAACAGCAGCGCATCATGAAGCATTGCGAGGCAATCAGTCTGCCGAGGAACAAGGTGCGTTTCGTGGGCATTGATCCGCCTCTGGAGGGGGGTAAGAAGGAGGACACGCTGAGGGGGGAAGCACTGGCTTTGCGGGACTGGGAGGATGATCCGTGGGGTGAGAAGGAGAAGTTGGCTGGGAAGAGGGCGAGGAGGAACGTGTGGGGGGTTTGGCAGGGTGATTTTGGGGAAGGCTTTGATGGTGGTGACAGGGAGTTGTTGTTTAAGCATTACCAAGGTAATTAGTTCGAAGAGTGAAGGCGTTGCGTCTGCAAACTTGACATGCCAGTGTTGTATATGTGTTTGTATGTCTGTCTATGTCTAGCATATCTATATCACAGCATATACATAACCCTCAAATCTTCGCCCTCGCCCTCCTCGGCCCCTCCGCAACAAGCCCTACCATAAACCCAATCGCATCCTCAACCATGTCCGCGCTAAACCTGTGACCGACACCCTCGTACACCCTATCGTCCAGCACGACGCCGCCGTCATCATACCATCCGCCCCTGCCAACCGCATCTTTCAGCAACGTCAACAGCGGCTCAGACCTCTTATAGGGCACCAGGTTGTCGTCTGCGCCCGAACAAGCGAGGATCTTCTTGCCCTTGATCCTGGCGTCCAGAATCTCTCGCAGACGAGCCTTTTCCGCAGGCGAGAGGGACTGTGATGACGGGACAGGGGACGAATTTGCTCCAAACAGGATGGATTTGGGGTCTCGAGCTTGAAGCGTGGATAGTAAATCTGGAGGGAAGTATTTGCTTCCCAGAAGCGGAGAGACGTCTAGATTTGAGGACTTGGCGCGATTCGTCATGAGGGCTGAAACGTCAGTACGGACAATATACCAGAACAAGCGAGACCATGAGGACTCTGAAAGTGGAAAAAGGCATGAGAACGGAAGTGTAAAAGACTCACAAACATAATCCGGACAACCCACAATCACAACCCCCCCATCTATCCTATCCTCCCCAAACAAACTCCACCACGCAGCATGTCCTCCCAAACTCCATCCCAGACAAACATGCCCATCGACGCTGCGGCCCAGATACCCGCCCACCAGGTCCATCAACATGCTCACATCTGTCGCCGCACCGCCCACCAGCGCCGCCATATCAATCCCATGCTTCTCATTACCCTTGTCCCACGTCTCATTGCTCACTTTACTCACGAGCCTACTTCCATGGTTGGGCATATCGAACGCCAGCGCCACGAGACCCCGTTTGCCGGAGCGATGGTGCTCAGTCTGGTGCCACGCGTAGAGGACCCGGGCGGCGATATCTGCCATGCGCGCGCGGGTTCGTGTGCGCGGGTGCAAGAGCCAAAGACATGTGAGGGGGGCGGACGGGACGAGTTCGTCGAGACCGTATGCGTCGAGGAGGCCCGACATGGGGACGGTGGTTTTGGAGATGGGCGGGGAGGGGGGGAGGCCTTTTGTTGAGTATTGGTCCATTTTTACTTGACACATAAGACAATTGACAATGGAAATGAAAGCGGAAATGAAAGCGGAAATGCGAAAAATGGCAATTGTAAATGGGGTTTGTAAATGGGAATGGAGGAGGATGAAAGTTGGTGAGGTGATGAAGTGTATGTAGTTGAAGGATGGTTGAGAGGCACGTTAATTAGCCGAGGCTGCGGGATGCCGATGCGTGGCGTTGCAATCGAGTCGGGAAGGATCCTGCACGACACATGGGATTTTGACTATTTCTGATTCACATTTGCTTATCTAGTACGAGACCTTATTGCAACATGCTCGAGATCACTTGTGACAATTGAGTCCGGGACAGTCTTGTCTATGGAAATCATCACACGACGCCATTGCGGATATAGTCGGGCATAAGTCCAGACACTTGGCCTCATTGTGAACACCTGCCCAACCACAGGTGACAAAGCTGGTATAAGAACATCAAAGTTTCTAGTAGTAGTGAACTAAAATGTATAATTTCCATGGACGAACGATGGCTGTACTCGTGTCATCTCAGATAAACATCAAATCCAACACCTCAACCGGCACATCCTCATCACATACACAAGAACTCAACGCTCATAACATGCCCCGTAAACTCAAATATGCATAACAAAGAGAATGAATTATATCAATATCGCCATGCTCCGGACAAGAAAAAAAAAGTGCCCACTACCGTAACGCCGTTGCGAACATATGCCGCCATTTTCCCAGCCCAGTGAACTACCTATCTGCACCTCGACGCGAATCCCACAAAAACAGTGGTTTGACAAGAAAATGCCTTTCCTCCCATGTTCCTCCGCCCAACACTTTCAAATGT
>AFRD01000524.1:0-21134 GCA_000222875.2 Periglandula ipomoeae IasaF13
GTCAACTTTCTGATTTGGAGGTTCGTTGCTCCCGCCGCCCCTCGGCGCCCTCGATTCTGCTCTGGGCTGCTGCTGTGTTCGACATGAAGAGACCACAGTCTTGCACTTCGTTTTCTTGTTTGTGTCCAGCGTGCCTCGGTCCTGTCGTCGCATTCATGTCGAGACTCCGCTACCCCGGCGCTTGTTCCCCAGTGGTTTGCCAGACACACTTTTTGCTAACCGTCGCGCGCAGGTATCTACTGGAAGGGAGTACGTGGCACCGCAACCCTTTCTTTGCTATCGACGATGGCGATGCGAGAATGCTCGCACGGAAATCCGCCTCGTCATGATTTTTTTTTTGTCTCCTTTGCTTCATCTGCCCCCCTCTCCGCTCAACATGTCGAGCCAAGTCCAGTGGTGCTCATGTCCCATGCCTTGCAGATTATCGCGAAACGGCCGCCAAGTTCCAGAAGGAGTGGCACGTCAAGGAGCCACACCGAGATTTTGCCTTCGCGCCGCACGTCAAGGGCCGCGCACTCATATCGGTCGTGAACAGAGGGCTCTTGTACTATGCTCTCGAGCGTGATTTTGCACTCAAACAGGTATGTCGTGCTTTTCATTTTCTGCCTGCGCGCGTTTTGCACCTTTCGTCTCAGCCACATGCGCTGCATGGCTCAGCTCAGGTCACCACGGACATGCGATGCAACTGGACTGGTTCCTGCTGTTCCTTGCAATGCTGTGTCTAGACAACCGGAACAAGGTGGATGAGGCAACCCGCAAATTCTAGAATCACGACTAACCTGGAATTTCAATGTGACAGCTGCCTGGTGATGCCACCAGCGCTGAGGCCGAGGCGCTGCAGGTCGGCATCTTTGGGCCTCTCAAATCCCAACCGGAAACCAAGTTGGAGGAAGAGCTAGAAAGCGGCGCGGTGCCTGGCGGCGATCTGGAGGCATCGCGGAAACGCATCCAACATCAGCTGCCGAATGGCTCACCAGCGAAGCGACCACGCCTCAGCAATGGCTACGCCGATGCATCCACGACGCCAAACCAAGCCGCAAACACGAATGCACCTGCATCCGTATCGACTACGGGGACGAATGCCACTGCTCCTGCCACTTCTGCCTCTGCTACGACGAATTCCTCGTCTGTGAACAACAACAGCATCAACAACACGTCAACCGCTGCCACCACCAGCACACCCACATCGAATTCCGCCACGGCGCCCACGCCCATGGACGTCGATCACCACGCATTGCACGCTCGCTCGCACGACGACAGCAGCAGCGCCGTGGACTCGAGCAACAACCACGCGTACCCGTCGCCGCTCAAGGGCGAGCAGCTGCCGCCGCCCATCATCCGCACCGACGGTCCCGAGCAGGGCACGCAGGTGGACAAGGTCGAGGAGCTGTCGCCCGACACGACCTTCATCCGGCTGATGGACGACGACAGCAACGGCAACGGCAGCGTGTCGGAAGCGACAGCCACGCCATCGCCGTCGCCAGCAAGCGCTGAGAATGCGCCGGTGCTCCTGCAGTGCGAGTGGAACCCCCGCGACCCGTCGGTATTGGCGGCTGCTGGAACCGATGCGCTAGCCCGCGTTTGGACCATTTCTCGTCCCACCGCGCCCGAGCCTGGCCATGATCACGTGTCTCCCCGAGCCCATACGCTGCTCGACCCGGAAACACCACGAACCACAACCGTCACGGCCTTGTCGTGGACGTCGGATGGCAATGCCATTGCCGTCGCCACCGACTCCGGCTCGTTGGCCGCCGTGAGTGTCTGGTCGGCCGACGGCGTTCACATGCAGACCATGGAGGTGTCGGAGCCGCCTGTTATCAAGCTGAGCTGGAATCCAAGCAACACCGCGCTCCTCGCCATCTCACCCGAAAAGGGCGGCGCCCTCGTCACTGTCTACTCGTCTGCGACCGGTACCGCCTTTACCTATCAGCTCCCAGGCCACGACATTGCTGCTACGCCGCTGGATGCCACATGGACCAACGACACCGAGTTCCTCTTAACGGGCGGAGACTTGCTGCTCTATATCCGTTGTAACGAGTCGGCAATCGTACAAGTACGGAAATTCGAGACCAAGGAAGACGATAGTTTTACTCAGGTGCTTTTTGACTGGCGGTCCAAACTGGCTGCTACGTCGAGCGACAAGGGCACTCTTGATGTAGGTCACCCTGATTGCGGATTAATACATTGACTATATATTGTGTGCTAACGAAAATTGAATCTTAGCTATGGGATGAATCAGGTCAAAGACGACCCATTTCGGCCCACCAGGGAGCCATCACCACCATGACGTGGCAGCCACTCCCGCCAAGTCAGCCCATTCTCGACGACGAGCGCCTAATTGCGACAGGCGGTGAGGACTGCGCCATCTTGATCTGGAACGCGCGAAAGCCGGAGAGTAAAGCAAAGTGCTTTTTGACGATGGACTCACCGATTGTGCGACTTGCCTTTACTCCGGATGGCGCCTTTATCGCTGGTGCCACGTCACGGCAGGTTTTGATATGGAAGGTCGACAACCACTCGATGCCGAGGGCAAGCTGGAATCGACCGCCGCATCCCGGCTGGCTCAGTCCGAAGGGGTCGTCGGACTCTGATGAAGAGGACGAGCACTGCTTGTGCTGGGATGTCAGCGGGCAAAAGTTGGCGTATGGCTCCAACAGCAGAGTAGGTTCTTTCCGAGTCGACTGTGAAGATTGTTTTTACTGACTTTAACTATAGCTTGCTGTAATCAACTTCAGCAGATAGCCCAGGGTTGCTGCATCTTGGCATGAAAGCATAAGATCCAGCAGGCTCTGGTACCTCTTTTTTACTCTGACACGCGACACTGGCAATGTACGATATTTGTCCATTTAGTCTACAACGGGCGATGTCACGACACGTAGACGCAGAGCAAGGTTTGACACGTCGAACTAAGAAACGGTCTTTTCGTCTCATCTGGTCGCGTCCCGCAAACGAGGCATGGGACGCTGACGTTAATGTTTACTCGAAGATTATCCCGCACGGGTGTTGGGTCGTCACGAAAATGGCCAACCGATTTTTATTTCATTTGTACATGAGATCTTTTCCACAATGGGGGGCGGCGCATCATGTTGCAAAGACGAGGACAGAACTGAAGAGCAGTGTTGCGGAGCCACGAGCTCTGTGCATGATTAGGACCGGACATAGAGAACGGCGTACACGTGTGTGTTCTTGGAGGTTTCGGAAGCGAAGGCGCGCGCATGATTAGCATTCGCTCAGAAGGAGGAGGACATTTGTGCATTCGGCAAGGCTGTACTCTGTAGTCTTTTAAGGTGTTGGGTGTTGGCATGTATGTGTGTTGTATTCTGGCGGTTTCCCTCTGCAAGTTGGGCGTAACGGCGGCAAGCCAGTGTATTATACCATGGGGCGGAAAAAAACGATTGGATATCGGGATGGCAGTGATGCGAATTGAGCGATTACCGTACTTTTATCGTGTCGTGTCGTTTGTGTCCGTTGAATGTTGTACAGTGAAGGCGTGAGTGGCCCTTTGAGCGGGGACCGTGATACAACGCCATCGCCTCATCCCACCTCGTCTCACTTTCGCCATCTCGCCATCTCGCCCTCTCGCCTCTCATCCATCGCATCCGACACTGTATCCAACCTTCATCCCTCATCTGCTTTGCTCATTTTCTATACCCTTTGATCCATTCTGCATAGTCTTTTCCTTCAGCCGTCTGTCCTTTATTCCTGAGTAAGCTGAAGCCCCGCGAAATGTCAACGCCCCGCAAAGCAAGCGGCACAGCACACTACGCGGATTTCACGCCAGAGATGCGCGACCGTCAGGCGAGAGGGAAGAATCCGTACGCGAAGGAGGGCAGCGGGAGCGGGAGCGGGAGTGAGGAGGAGATGGTTCTTGGAAGGGGGTGAGTTTGCTGTCACTCTATCAACATTACCGTCCACATCGGCACTTTGTTTTTCATGATCAAGAACCCAGTTCACCGTGTCCCTGTTCGAATCGGATATCGTTCCATGTCATTCGCCGGAATACATTCGCCGGAATAAACGGAACTAACTCTTCCAGAATCCAGACAGAACCCTTTGAAGACCGCGAGCGGCGCGGCTTTGCGCTCTCGGTGCTGGATAACCCGGAGCAGCTGATGATGTATGCGCAGAGCACGGGTGATGTATGTTTTTCTTTTCTGGACGTTTATCAACTCTTCTATCTTTTTCATTTGCATTTTCTTTTCTCTTGCTCTCTTCTGTTTTGGTGTCTTGTCTAGTTCTTCTGTCTTTCTGTCTCTCTTCTATTTCTGGTGTTGGGTATGTGTCTAACATCTGCAGAGCATTCCTGGTCAACGATTTCGGTTTACGGCCATGTTGTGTGGGTTTGAGGATAAGAGGAAGGTGAAGAGGGGTGGACGGTAATGGGTCTTGACATATTGATTTGGTTGAAGGGGGTTGGATGGTGTCAGGGTTGGAATGATGGATTTAATGGATGCTTTAATGGATAGCTACTCTATCGAGATTGGAAGCAGAGCGTGTAAGGACGGTGCATTTACCAGCGAGCGAATGGGAACTTAATGAGAAGAGACGAGGACGATAGAAGTAGTTTTGTCAGTTGACAAGCAAAAGAGCACCGTGAACTCAACCCGTTTCCAGCATACAAAGCAAATGACCACTGTGAAGAATAACAAAGTCAAACACCAATCACACCAATACACTATCCACTGAATACCGTTGAGATTACGACATGGAAACCACGTACGAGATCGTCACGCAACCTTATCATGCAATCACAGCACACCAGAGCACAACTCACAATGCGCACACCAGTCAAATACATTCAAACACAATATCACTAGCAACAAACACATTCAAACACGACCACAAGAGACACCAGTATCAAACATTCAAGCCAGTATAAACAAAGCATCATATACACATATCCATCTACCAAATACGCCAACGCCAACAATGCAACCCAACCTAATCATATATATTCAGACCCCAGAAAAACTAAGCATACTTCATGCTCCTCTGATCCCTCCACCTCCCATCCCCACTCGCCACCGGCGGCGGCGGATACGGCTGCTCATAGAATCCCTGATTCTGATTGTACCCCTGGTACTGCTGACTTCCATAACCACCACCGGCCCCCGACATCTCGGTATACTGCGGCGGCCCGCCAAACGGCCTTGCGCTATTCGACAAAGAAGGCCAATTCGGCGCAGGCTGACTCACTTTGCGCTTACGCATGCACCGCCGAATACTACTCAATATGCAACTCAATATGGCAATCAGCACCAATACACCCACTACCACGACGATGGGTATAAAGATCGTCTTGTGGTTCTCGATCCATTGACCGATTTCTTTAATCATGGAACTTCCCTCGCATGAGCCATTGGAACAGTGTCCCCCTGCGCCGCAGTTTGTTCCGTCGACAAAGTACTGGTTGTACGTCATGCATTGGTTCGACGGGAGATCGGGGGAAGTACACGCGAGCATGCACTCCGTGTCCGGGCAAGCTTTGGTGTTGTTGCGCCCCGTTAGACTATTCGCCATGTGCTGGCATTGGAGATCGCGCGAGGTACATTGGCCCGAGGCACATTGGAGGTCATTTCCACAAGAATCGCCGTTGCTCTTGTGCTTGTCGTCTGGACAGGCGGCTTTGTCACCGGGGCAGGACTCGGCAATGTCGCACTCTCCGGTGCTGGGACGACACACGGTGCCGCTGGATGCGAATTGGCATTGGGCAGTGCAGCAGTCTTCGTTGCTGGGATCGCACTTGGAGTTGGTGGTGAACTTGCACGTCTTGGCATCGCAGCACTTGTTGTCCTTGCAGCCGGATTCGCCGCCGCAATCGCAGTCCTCGCCGGACTCGACGATGCCGTTGCCGCAGATGCTGCCGATGTCGACGTCCGTCTGGACGTTCTTGTTATCCGTCAGACAGTTGCCCTTGATCATGTTGGATTTGAGGCCCGAGCAGATATTGCCGATGCTGCAGGGGGAGAAGGCGGTGATGCCTTTACCCGTGGACGGGTTCATGATGTACTTGCCGCCGGCGTCGCACTGGTCTCTGCTGAGAGGGCAGCAGGCTTGTGATGATCCGCTGACGGGGCATGTCGAAGAGACGCAGTCGTGGACGGCTCCGAAGGTGTGGCCGGACTCGTGCGCAAAGATCTGCCATTCCGTGTCGGCCCTGACCACGACGTTGGTGGCCGCAACGGTCTCGTTGCCGCTGCCGTCCTTGTTGTTGCCGGCGCCAGACCTGCAGACCATGCCGCGCCAGGCGAAGCCGACGGCCGTCTGGGTGGCACAGGTAGTGAAGAGCGTCCAGTAGGCATTTTCGTCCTTGGACTCGCCGCGCCACTTGGAAAAGGTGTTGAGCCGGTCGCTGATGGTCACATCGTCGCCGCACTTGACGTTCCATGGTGTGTTGGAGTTGGCGGGCGTGGTGCCAGTGCAGCCTCGGCCAATGATGGTCAGGTTCTTGATGGCCAGCGAAATCTTGAAGGTGCTTTCGTAGATCTCGGATGCCTTGTTCACGATGCCAACAATCTGCTTCTTGACAGCGGCCGTGGTGTTGAATGCCGAGAAGTAGTTGCAGTCAGTTGCGATGCCGACCAACGCAACCTTCTTGGTAGTCGGACAGCCGGCCGTCGAGCCGATTGAGTTCAGCAGATTGAGCCCCGTCCCGCTGCCTCCGCCGTCGTCGATCTGACGGCCGAAGAGCGAGCCAAAGTTCATGGATCGGAGCGACAAGTTGCTCTCATCAGACTCGAAACGGAAGTTGTTGTTGAATTCTAGAGTGTCGGCATTGCAAGTCGACGACTCGGCAATGTCGCGCTTCAACTCGGTCTGGCCATCGTCGGTCTCAGTGACATCGGAATCGCGCCACACCACCATGACATCTCGGGCGGCCGCGGGATCAACTGCAGGATCCTTTTCGTCCTTCATGGACTCATACTCCGACCGCGACAGAATGTGGTGGTTGTCGCCGTCGATGCGAAAAGCACCGTCAAACACGGGCCGCGTACCGTCCTCGTGGATAGAGACACGGGCCCAGCAGGCCTTGGACCATCCCTCGATTCCCGAACGTTCAATAAAGGCAGATCCGCGGTATACTTTATCCTCGGAGCGAGGAACCTTCTTAATTTCCCGTACGGAACCGTCTTCATTTAGGTGCGTGATGGCAAAATCCTCGTGGAGAACATCGTGGTTCGGCTCGAGAGTCAAGCGGACCTTTTGCTGGCCATTATGCAATGTGAATACGAGGTCGAACTTGGAGAAGGCGTTAACTTGATGTGACGGCGCTTGAATGACCGGATCTTCGACTAACGATATGTAGCTGACGGGGTTTCTCTTGACGGAGTGTGCGAGAGACGATTGAGCGAGCAGCGCAAGGCCGGCGAGTGCGGTCGCGGCGGACCGTAGCGTAATCATTCTCGATTACGACGTAGAAAGGGTTGGAAGCGAAGAGAGGGAAAGTCTCTCGGAATAGGGAGCGGTCGCACAGAATTCTAGGGTATCCAACTCATCGATGATGCTGGCTTTGGATCCGAGATGGTTCAAAAAGGGAAGATGGTGGTGTTGACAAGCAAGCAAGTGTTCGAAGGGGCCGGCAGTTGACCTGTGGACGTTGCCGGCGGGATTCGAGCGAAGGACGAATGAATTCGAGTAAAGTAAAGTCAATCAGACATAGGGAAATCGCTAAGCGTATCGACAGCGCAAGAGCAATGTACGGAGGAGAGCAAATGCAATCAAACGACGAATGAGTTGTGGTGATGGTCAGAAACAGAAACGCCGGAGCGAGTCGGGGGATGCGCTGTGCTGGTGTCGATTGGGGCAGTGACAGTGGCGCAGGAGTTTGGCGTGCCGAAGCAACTGAAGGTCCTCGACTACTGACTGTATCAGTCCATATTCTTACAGTACAATGCCTTATGTTCTCTCTTCGCCAGTCATGTCCCATCCTCGACGCTTGGCCGGCGGGTATAAAAGTGGAGATCCTCGTCCGCCATGCGCCCGGGGGAGCCTCCTGATGGCTGCATCGACTCCGTGGGCTTCCTGACGGCCTCCTAACGGCTTGGCCATGCGGCAGGCGCAATTTCTCTCGACTCGACTCCTGGCGCTTGTGTTGCCTTGGCTTGTGTTGCGTCTCTCGTTCTCGTTGCCCGCTCGACTGCTGACCTGGCCTGGCCTGCACTTCCGGCAGCTGGGCGTTCCATGCGGTCTTGGCTGGGGTTTTACTGTGATGCTCAATCTTGGCTTTTCATTACTTACCAATTGAACCATATTCTTTGGGCACTTGTGCTTGCGCAAAGCCTACCCAGGTAGTCTGTCTCACGGGCATTGTCTCACGGGCTGACATGATTATCAACCAAGCTTATTCCCGTCAAGCGGGTCATCTCACAGACTGACTTCTCAAAACAAAACGGCCCCTCCACACTACTACATCAAACCTCCTATAATCTTCACACTCGCTTACGATTGTCAAATCAATCAAGTTTAGATTGTATTCAAAGAAGAGTATAGCACGTTTGCACCCAAACAAGACATCTTCAGCTCCATCACCCAGCGGGGCCATCCTGTCTCGGAATCTCCATTCCCGCGCAACACCACCCCTAAACCGTTTCGCAAAACCCAAATCCTCCGCCCAAACCCATGTCCTCGCATGGCGGCAGATGCCGCCACACGCCAAGTTCATTGGCGTTTCGAATGACCTGCGTTTACCGTTATTTCTAAAAATTCTGTCCCGCATCCTGATGCACGTTAGCGGCAGGGTGGTCAAAGATCTTTGTTTCGTGATGCGCATGATCTGGCGTGATGAAACGCGTTTTCCAAATAGTTTTTTTTTTCTCTAGCGAATTGGCAAGTTTCGAGACTCTAGATGGTGACATCATTCGTTGAGGCAGGTTAGATTTTGCAGTGTCATTAATGTTGTGTGGGTAAGCATTGCACATGTTGTGGCGATGCAGATTGCATCGGACATTGCCCGATGTTGACACAGTCAGCTTGTTGTTGAAAACTCGCAATTGGTGTGCCCTACGGACACACTGTGGATCTATAGACAATTGTCTGGGATGATTTATTTCATCCAATGGACCAAGGATTCGCCAAGTCGCACTCTATGTTTCCTGTCTGTCAAAGCATAGGGTAGCCACCACAGCGGTAATTCCGATTGACTTACACAATGCTGCGACCTGGAACCAGTGTCTGGTATTTCATGGTTCCCAATGTAATTAGCCATTCATTAGACCCGAACTACGTTGCCATTCATAGACACGAACTTCAGGAAACGAAACGAACCGCAGAACTGCAAGTTACGTGCAACTTGGTGAGTCGAGCACAACGACGCTCGACTCACCACGTTTCACACCGCAACGCTTGACAACAAGTCACATCCTCAGTCATCCAAGCGTAGGTACCAATCATGCGTGACATTGTCATCCAGTCCTAGATCACAGTGGTATAAATTCCATAGATATCCCAACATTACTCCATCAATGTCATGACTTTGCTGCAATTTGATTAATTTTTTTATGGCCATTTTTTCTTTTTTATTCTCGTCCCTCATCCTTTATTTGGCCTTCTTCTCCTGGTGGACTACCTCGATAATCTTGTCGACGATGCTTGGGTCCCACAACTATGCCAATTAGCTTTGGTTCTGACGGATATGCAACAGTCACAACTTACGGTAGATGTGTCGCCGAGCTGGTCCTCGTCACCAGCCAGAATCTTTCTCAAGATTCTTCGCATAATCTTGCCACTTCGCGTCTTGGGCAGATCGGGAACGACGTGGATGGCCTTGGGCGCAGCAAAAGGACCAATGCTCTTGCGAACTTGCATGATGAATTCCTTGCGCAAGGCATCGTTGACCTCGTTACCGTCTTTGACCGCGACGAACGCATTCACCGCTTGGCCGGTGAGTTCGTCTGCGACACCGACGACGGCCGCCTCAGCGACAGCGTGGTGCTCGATCAGGGCGGCTTCGATTTCGGCGGTCGACAGACGGTGGCCAGAGACGTTGACGACATCGTCGACACGGCCGCGGATCCAGTAGAAGCCTTCGTGATCGCGACCAGCTCCGTCACCGGTGAACTGAACTTTGGTTAGCGTGGAAGAAATAGACAGGCTGAGTCCAAAACATACGTAGTAGCCCTTGTAGACATTCAGATATGTGTCCAAGTATCCCTTATGGGCGCCGTACACGGTACGGGTCATGCTTGGCCAAGGCTGCTTGAAGGCAAGCACACCCTCGACATCGTTTCCGTGAATCTCCTCGCCAGAAACGGGGTCAATAATAACTGGCTCGATGCCGAAGAACGGGAACGAGGCGCTACCGGGCTTGGTGGGAGTGATGCCCGCAAGAGGGGTGATGACATTGGAACCAGTCTCGGTCTGCCAGTATGTCTGCATGACGGGTCAGTAGTTGTTCCCCACAAAACTTCTCAAATGACTTACGTCGACAACGTGCGCCTCCTCCTTGCCCACAACCTCAAAGTACCACTTCCAGACCTCAGCGGCAATTGGCTCACCGACCGAGCCCAACACACGCAAGTGCTTCATGTCGCCCTTGACGTGCTCGTCGCCGGCGCGCTTCAACAGACGCAAAGCGGTGGGGGCGACGTAGAACTGAGTGACCTTGTGCTTCTCAATGATGTCCCAGTATCGTGAGAAGTTGGGATAGGCAGGGGTACCCTCGAAGACGACGGTGGAAACACCCAGCAGCAGAGGAGCGTACACAACATAGGTGTGGCCTGTAATCCAACCGACATCACCACCGCAGAAGTAACGGTCACCGTCGTGGATGTCAAAGACGTACTTGCCGGTCAGCGCAGCGCCGAGCAGGTAACCGGCAGTGGTGTGCATGACACCCTTGGGCTTGCCGGTTGAGCCAGACGTGTAGAGCAAAAAGAGAGGGTCCTCCGAGTTCATGACCTCAGGGGCAATGTAGCTGGGCCACTTCTCGAGCTCCTCGTGCCACCAGACATCACGACCCTGTTGCATGGGAACATCGGCGCCAGTGCGCTTGAAGACGAGAACATTGGTGACGTCGGGGCACTGCTTAAATGCGTCGTCAACAATCTTCTTGGTGCCAATGAGCTTGCCGCCACGCTTGCCCTCATCCGTGGTAATGACGACGCGAGAGCGAGCGTCAATGACACGATCTCTCAACGAGTCTGCCGAGAAACCAGCAAAGACGATGGAGTGGACAGCGCCGATACGGATACAGGCGAGGATGGCGACGACAGCTTCGGGAATCATGGGCAGGTAGATGGCGACAGTGTCGCCCTTGCGAACGCCCATCTGCTTCAAGGTCCAGGCGGCCTTGGAGACCTGGCGCAGAAGCTCGCCATAGGTGACATTTCGGCCATCTTGGGGCTCGTTGGCCTCGTAAATGATGGCGACGCGGTCGGGGTCTTTGAAGGCGTGGCGATCAACCAAGTTGCAGGAGGCGTTGAGCTGACCCTCAACGAACCACTTGACGTCGCCGTCGGTCAATGTGCCGCTGCTGACGGTGTCAAAGTCGCGATACCATGAGAGCAGCTCGCGGGCGCGCTCACCCCAAAACTTGGTGGGGTTGATGATGGACTCTTGGTAGAGCTTCTGGTATTCTTCGAAATCTATTATTCGATTACACGTTAGTAGCGGCGCATGACCTAGGCACCATGACAGCTAGCCATGGCGATCTCGCCGCGGGGAGCGGACGAGCGGAAGGGGGGATTCAATCGGGCATGGCGTCGTTCTCAAGCTGCTCCAAGCTGCAAGTGGCCGGGCGGCGGCAGAAGGCGGAGCTTGGCGCACGTCTGCGATTCCGACTGCGACTGCGGCGAGGCTGGTTCGGAGGTCACTCACTGGCAAGGTGGGGTTTGCTGGGATGCTCTGGTGATTATGTTAGCGTTTGTTTCTCTTTTTTCCTCTTCTCGTCAATTGTCAAAGAGCGTATTGTCGTGAAAGACAGCTCTCCAATTCAAACTGAGCCGGAAATGCGCCGGCCAAACAGCTTCGCCCCTCTGCGTGGGGGACGGGCGAGCGTCTACAGCAGAGCATCGCTGATGGAGCATGGGAGCTCAGGGATGCTTTGAGATGGGTGCGTGGGGCAGCCAATATGCTCTGACGAAGACAACGACCAAAGGCGAGTGACAAGTGACGAGAGGTGAGTGAGAGGGCTGCGAGGCAAACAAGACATACTGGCAAGCATCTTCTCTGGAGGATCTGTACAGCAAAGCAAAAACACGCTTTTTGTCAGCTCCCTGGACTTCAATGGATTCGAACAGCAGAAACAAGGATCTTGGGCAGCGTACGGAAGGTGTCGACATTGTGCGCCTCGGCGACCGTGGGGACCTTTTGCTCCTCGGCCATTGTGAATGTGTGCTCTGCTAGCTATCGCAAAGCAGCAGAGAAGATTGTTGAATGAATGCGATCAAGAGTTGCTCGAATGCGCAAGCTCAGGGTGTGGGAGCGAAGCTGTAGAGTAGTGAAGCAGAAGCACTGGCGACTTGCGCACACGCGAGTTCAAATATTTGGAGGGGCTCGGGGAGGCGGCGCGGGGTAGCTCTTGATTTGTAGGGACCAGACCAGGCTCTGTCACTCTGTCCGCACTCTGGCGTCTAAGGAGGTACCAGAACTGGAGACGAGACAGACCAAACTGGAGACTGGAGACTGGCGCAGATGCCGTTACTGGGGCTGCCGCTGACGTGACGTGACGTTGCGATGCTACGGCTGGGGCCCGGCAGCTTCAATGTTGGATCGACGTGATGTCTCGTTCTTCTCAACACCTGTAAACTGCCGATGTGTTTCGTCGATGAAGGGACTGAACGCAAGCGGCTAAGAACGTGTTGGTTTGTAGATCAAGCAAAAGCTAGAAAAAAAAAGGGCAGAGCAAAATTCGAAGGAAACGCGAAAAAGGACCAGTCCACGGCGGAACGGGGGACTTGATTCCTTTTAACGTGTCTGGCTCGGTAGTACGTCGTCCAAGAGGAGGGGCTCGCGCGATACCAAGATGGCCATGGCCATGATGCGTTGCTCCGGCTGCTTCAACAAATATGCAGTCGAGACTCTCCGTCTTCGCAGGACCTAATTAGACGAGACATTCCCACCCCCAACGCCTCTGGTCCGCCCGCCGCTAAGGTGGAAGTCGAATCGTTACGTGCTGCGTTGCGTTGCGTTGCGGGGTGGGCGAATGGAAGCCAGCAGGGATTCTCGGGCAAGCTGCCATGGCAGGGCAGGGCAGTCCTCTGTCCTCTGCACCCTGTCCTCCGTGTTCCGGCTTTAGTGACATCCAACCATCCAGTCGTCCCAACCCAGCACCCACATTGCCTTACACCAGGCCAAAGGCTGATGATGCATTGATGGAGTAGCACAGGGCTGGATAGGTTGCAGATGCAGACTGAGATGATGGCGCGCCGTATGACATTACACACCGGCGCCTGTCGAACGCCTCCCAGGCTGCCTGGTCAACATTGTGACCTCCAACTGAGACCATTCTGCACCTTCTGCACCTTCTGTACCTGCACCGCGGCCCTGTTGCTCCTGCCGCAAGACTCGAAGCTGCAGGTGGGCCGCCTGCTAGGAACACTGCCCCAGATAGCCTAGCGTCTTGAATGTTGGACATCTGGAGGTCCAGCATCTGGCAGGACAGAGCAGCGCTAAGCAGCGCTACGTTAACCTTGATGCCGGGTCCCCTGCCGCTAGCCTTCTACGGATGTCCTCCTTTCCCCCGAGAGCCAAAGAACCACTACAGCGATAGCCACGGTTATTGCCTCGCCAAATGTGGATGCTTCCTTCCGTCTTTCTGTGCTGCCCATTGCATCACCGCGCTGCAGCCGATTGCAAGTGCAAGCACACCGGGCACCCGGACGGACGGCTGCGTTTTATTAGTGCACTGCACTGGACAACGGGCGATATTCGTCGCGATATTGGCAAGGAGAAACGGTACAAGCACCAATTGACTTGTTTTCTTTTCAAATGAATCTAGTCGTTTGATCTTGGCTCTATTGACTACATTCTTGAACCCAAGCCGCCAAGACACTGCGCTGCTCCGACAATTCAATGGTCAAGCCGCATCTCGGCCGCTCTTGTCCGGTATCTCGAGCCAAGGCAGGAGCAGCCCGCTTTCACGGAGGAAGTTGTACACGGAGGAAGGCACCATTGCTGTCCGATGAGATAGGACTTCTTGGCACTCTAGAGTCTTGCCATGCTATTGACAAGACCATTTACCCGCCAAGGTATTTATTGATTTTGTCACAACAGCCGTTGTAAAGTACCGCTGCATGAAACAGTGCTCGACCCTCGATGACCACGATATTGAAATGTAGCACCTTTTTTTTTTTTCTCTCTTAAAGGATCCAGTCGTCGTGCAAACCAACAAACTGTGCCAAACCCCTGCGCCGACTCCCGACCAACCGCAGTACACAGTCCCAAAGTGGTATTCATCACCATCTGCATCTGCAGTGCTACACAACAAACCTTGTGTGTCTTTCTCAACGACGGGCCGCAGACAGCCTTTTCCAATCTATCCTGTGGGTAATTGTATCCGTAACAACCCGCTCTTTTCAGGGGCCATCCCGACTTACCCATTGATATTTAAGCGATCTGAGAGAAAAAGGACAAGATACTCGGCGCAATGGAGCTTTTTATCCACCTTCTTCCCCTCCATCGTTGCATCTGGCCGCGCACAATTCGAGGACCCTTGTCTCGCACAATGTCGGTAATTTCACCTTTGCTCGATGGCGTGTCAGCAAGTCTCACACATTGCGGGGATTCCCAGCAAAATCGATTTTCTCTGCCAATCTCCAACGGAACGGCCGGTTTCTTCATTCTGGATGAGACATTTTGACGCAACTGTCTTACGTCTCGGATTTCATTACGTCTAACAGAAACGAGGGCAGAAACAATCTTGTCGCACATGACTTGAGTGCGTTTTCTCACACCAACTTCTACAACTAGTTCCTCAGCAAGGCATCTAGATTTGATAGGCTATCGAGCTTGTCCTGCTAGCCTCCCACCACTTCGATTACGCATGCCGAGACGCCAAAAATGCCAAGTTTCCAGATTGAGGCTAAATCTAGCAGCCATCTTGGCGTCTAACACCTCGTCGGATTCAACGTCAGGGAATTGTTGCACGCTCTCAAATGATATGTGAAGGCTCCTTAAAAGAGAGAACCCTGAGAGATAGCGAACGTAGTGTGACCGGGACGCCCTCTCACCAGGCTGGAGTGATGACTCCATCCCACGCCACACGCAATAGCATCTTCCCACGCAAACGTTCACATCGACCTTCCATCTGGCGCCGAGCCGATCTCACCCATTTACAGCATATATACGACTCTAGTCAACAAAACCATCACAACATTGCATCTATTATGACAAACCCCTACTCTGATCCCCTCAACTCCTTCCACTCACTCTCCAACATGCCAAACTCCACAATGTCATAATACTTGCGATTCAAGAAGACAACGCTCCTCTTCCTGCCCTCCTCCTTGAACCCAAGCTTCCGATACAAATGAACCGCCCTCTCATTGTAGCTCGCCGTCACAATCTCGACCTTGTGCACATTGGCAAACTTGAACGCCCAGTCTACAGCCCAGTTGATCGCCTCGCCGCCGTAACCCTGTCTCACGAGTTAATATTCTGACCATAACTCGCCGTCTCACGTATTGTGACCAACAAACCTCATTCTGGTACTCCTCCCCAATACAAACCGTAACCGTCGTAACAAAAACATGAACATTCCCACCCCGCGCAGCAGACAACGTCAAACTTCCAATCGGCGTCGCCTCCTCCCTGATTCTAGCACCTCGCATTCCAGGACCAAGCTCGCTCAATTCGCCATCCTCTCTCGACGCGGGCAAACAGATGAAGACCTTGAGCAGAAGCCCTGACTCGAGGAATTTGCCGAGCCACTCGAGGCTTTCCTTCTCATTGATGTCCTTGAACAGCCCGGAGTTGACATGCCCCCAGCTGATGTGGTCTGTTGGACCGAACTTGTGAAGAAGGGTCTTGTCCGCGTCGGTGTTTTGGATGTCCCTGTAGACGAGGCGCGGGGACTGGTAGGCTGTTGCGAAGGCGGTTGAAATTTCGTTCATTTTGGGCGCTGACTTGGTAATAGTGAGCAAGTCCTGGGGAGAGTATGTTCTAGAATGAGGTTTGGTAATGGCGATGTGGTTGTGTTGATGGCGGGTGGTTGAGCTTACATGTGAGTCAGTAGCTTGTTCGACTTACCAAGTTTGGTAGGTAAGCAAGGTTCTTGCCTGGAATACACTAACTCAGCCTCAAAGGATTGCGAATCTTCAATCATGGGATGGATGCATTTGATTTTGAAAAATGGCAACTTGAAACATTTATGTTTGACAATGGTATGAACCCATCTACCTGCTTGAGGTACTGTTCATCCGATCCCAGAAGGGATTGTGTTTTCGAACTGGAATTGGATACACTCGCCTTGTTTGATCTGTTACAAGTACAATTAACCGTAAACTTGTTTCCCTACATATGCAGACAACGAGCGACGCCGAGTGACAAAATCGCTCACCACAGGGGCTACCGAGGTGCTGATACATAGCAATCAGTGGGCCAAATGGTCCAGTCCATAAATAAACACCAAATGTCAATTCCATGCTATCAGTTATGCACAAAGCTCATTCCTACCCACGCACCGTAACGCCAGGTCCTCACCGAGAGTCTCACATCTCCATGCTCATGAGGTACATCTCGAATATGCGCATAAACTTGGCCACAAACGCCTCCAGATGGAAGATCACTTTCGTCCCCGTCTTGATTCGGTGCTCGTAGAACGCAGACCACTGGATCACTTCGCCTTTCAGCCCGTCGTCGATAAGCCCAAGCAGTTTGAACGTCAATGTCTTCAAAATAGTAGTGGGAGGGATACAATGCGTCAGCAGATCATAGAGCTTCGATCGGACCTGCAGAATCCGCGCAGGTGTGTGTTCGTCCATGATTTCCCTTGCGATTTGCCCAATCAATGCCTCCCAGTCGGCCGGGGGAATAGGCGTGTTTTCGGTAATTTTTTCACTACACACCATGTTAGTGTTCGTTGCCACAGAGAACATATACCGAAAAGAGCCTTATTACTTTTGCGCGTGCACAGCCTCGTACATGAGGAGAGCTCTTCGAAGATTCCTCCCACTCTCCACGGCTATCCTGTGATGCAAGCCCTTCACCACCTCCCAGTTCTCCTTCTTAGCTGACAAAGCCAACACATCGCAAATCTCCTCGTGCGTAGGTGCAGCGACCCGCACCAGAAGCGTTCTGGATCGAATCGGCGCAATGATATTAGCCGTCGAGTTGGCGAGCAGAATCAGTCGCAGGTTGGGCGAGTACTTCTCCATCGTTCGACGCAACGCAGCTTGAGCATCCCTAGTGAGCTGGTCGGCCTCGTTGATGACAACCACCTTGAACCGCTGCTTGGCGGACTGATCTACCTGCTGTGTCTGCGCAACCTCCTTGAGGAGATCCTGCACGACCACCCTGTCATAGTTGCCGACGTCAGAGGGGGTGATTTCGAGATGGTACACGGATGCGACGATGTTGAACTCGAGTTTTCGATTGCTCGTCGTCTGGAAGACTCGTGAGTCGATCTTGATCTTTTCCACACCGGGCCCGTATAATTCCTTTAGCGTGGCGACGATTCTCGTCTTTTTACCGGCTCCAGAGGGGCCGTAGACTAGCAGATGGGGGAAATCATCGCTTTGGGCCTGCGTTTTGATGGTTAGTAACGGGTGGGTTTGGTGCTCGAGTGTTTCGTGGCATGTCGTACTAGTGACTGTAGACGCTCTGAGAGCTCTGGATGATATGATAGAGCATCGAGAGACCGCGGTCTGTGCTTGTCGACGATGAGAGCCATTTTTGCCGATGATGAGTTGACAAAGGCGGCATGTGGGTTGGAGAGGCTACTTTTCAAATCGACTGGAAGACGCGTCGTGCGCGTTAAGTGCAGGCTGTAGCTGCCAGCTACCAAAGTGGGGCTGTTGACTTGCTTCCCCCAGGTACGATTGCTCCATGCCCAGTGTCAGTGCCTACGAGAGTCGCTAAGCTTGTCTACAACGATTTGTATGGTCAATTGAGCTCAATCTTCTTTATTTCGAATCGATTGAAACAGGTTACGAGTCATTGCAGCTAAGTCCTCATAAGTATTCCTTCATCACATTGCTCGATTGAAAAAGGTCTTTTAGAGGTATAACCCACTCAATTCAATGGCTGTCAATGCCACCCTTGCACATCTATAATACATGCTCATGTCTGTGTTTTACAAAATGTATGCGGTATCATGCTAAATTTCATGGTGAACGGGATGCCTCGGATGTGCTGCCGGCCTCTGTGACAGCGGTCGGTGACGAAGCAGCCAGCAGCTCAGCTGGCGCGATGTGTCTCCTCGGTCGCTTCAAGTCCTCCAAAGTAACACCATCGAGCTTCGTAATTCCGACAACTGGGGCATCGCCCTTCTTCACAAACTCCCATTGACCTGCAATTTGTTAGCTGAGCTTCATGGCCTCATGTTATGGAGCAACTCACCAGGCAGCTTGTTCCCGGCCAGACGGAAAGCATCCCGCACAATCTGTTCGTGGATACGGCCCTTGATTTCAAACAACACTTGGCTCACAGCCATCCTCGTCGCCCAGTGATCGAACGAACCCTTTCCTTTGCCCATACGCATCTACAAGACTATTAGAAGGCGTGAACCCCAAATGCAGATTGAACATTGCTCACCTCGTTACCGCTGACGTACACACCGACGTTGCAGCACTTCCTCTTGTATAGTCGATACTTTTCGCCACGGAGACGGACCTTGATTGTGTCCTCAGCCATCTTCAATTGCTTGGCGCTGATTCTTCGGTGGTGGTCGGTCATGCGCAGGCCATAGTCTCCCCAGATAACCGTGGTTCCCTTTGTCGAGCCTCCCGTGGCAACTCGAGGACGGCCCTTGGCCATCTTCTTCTTTCGATTTAAGCTCGGTTCCAGCCATGTTCCAAAGACGGGGGATGTGGTTGAGAAGGCTCGGACATTTTGCAGCCGTCGGGCAGCCTCGATGGTTTTCGACTGCGAGATTAGGGGGGCTCGAATTTGCCTCAACGACGTCGAGGTGCAGAGTCTCAGGCCTTGAAAGGCGCTGAGAAACGCCGATGAGTTGGCAGCAGCCATTGTGTTGCGATTGCGCTGTGCCGAGAGGTCGCTATGCCACAACTCTCCGTGACCGTAGTCCAGCTCTAGAAAATCTTCTGTGGTGATGCGACTCAGCGCAGGGAGCATGTCGTTGTGGCCAGAAATCTCAGGCTCCACACCCGCAGACCCACCGCGCCGGTCGGCTCCTTCCCAGGAAGCTTGCAGCCGCAATTGCCCATTAAGCCCACCAGCCCAGGTCACGCACTTCGCGTCAGCTTCGCGTGCACCAGTGGGCCAGAGCTGTACCAGTGGTGCACGTCACTACACATTTTCCAGGCTCCTTCCCGACTGCCTGCCTGGACATCACGGAACCTGCAAGCCAAGGCAGCATTTGCCCAATGGTTATAAGAAGGCTGTAAACGCCTCTTGGACTTCATTTCTCGCAGGCATTGGCACTGTTCATCCCCAAATCTCTGCGGCATCATGCCTGACATTCGATCGTTCTTCGCACCCAAGGGTGGTGCAGCTCCCCGGCCAGCTCCTGTTAAGAGTGAAGAG
Source organism: Periglandula ipomoeae IasaF13 (assembly GCA_000222875.2). Taxonomy (NCBI): domain Eukaryota; kingdom Fungi; phylum Ascomycota; class Sordariomycetes; order Hypocreales; family Clavicipitaceae; genus Periglandula; species Periglandula ipomoeae. The sequence goes on from AFRD01000524.1 coordinate 19,642, forward strand.
CCACCAAAAACAAAACGATCAAGTGAGATTTGAATGCAAGCTGCTGCGGAAACTCTGAGGTATTAACATATGTCACAGAGGGCCGAAAAGTGGTTGAAGACAGCGACGAAGACGTAGTGTATGTATTCTGCGGCGCATGGCAATGGGAATAACGCATTGACCGAAATCAGGGAGTCCAAACCAGCAGCGAAGGCGGCACCCAAAAGAAAGAAGGCGTACGTGCTTTTGTAACTGCATTTCTGTGGACCAACACTAATAGAGTACAGTGATCTGGAACCACAAGGAGTAGCGATATCTGCCGATGACTATTTCGCTTCAACCAAGACAGACGCTAAATCGAAACAATCGACGCCCAAAAAGTCACCGCAGAAAGGCAGTTCCAAGGTCAAAGTCGAAGAGGAACTTGCTGTGCGATCCAGCCCTCGAAATAAGACATCAGCAGCTAAGGCGGAACCCCCGCCCCAAAATAGTACAAACACGAAGAAGAAAGCCACGACATCATACAAACAACATAAACATGACGACGACGACGACGCTTACATGGAAGATGCCGAAGAGGATGGAGACGACATATTCGCGGCTGACATGAAAGGCCGAAGTAAACGAAAGACTGATGAGTATGAAGAAGAGTCGGAAGAGGAAATTGTGCCAAAGGCCAAGAGAGCCGCTGCTCGTGGCCAGACCGCAGCCAAAGCAGCAGGCAGTCGAGTTGCCTCTGCTGCTAGCAAGAAACGAAAGTCGCCAGTGACTGAATCAGAAGACGAAGAAGAGGATCTACCACGAAAGAAGCCGGTGGCAGCGAAGCCTCGGGCACCTCGAGCAAAGAAGCAGGATGAGGGCGAAGATGCGGAAATCCAGAACATTCTTGACAGTGTGGCGACTGTTCGACCACCAACCCCGCCTCCCAAAGACCCTAATGCCAAATTCGACTGGCGAAAGGCTGCTGCTGGAGGCGGAAATGCATCAGTTCAGCCAATAACAGACGTCGAATTGCCCGAAGGCCAAGAAGAATGTCTGTCGGGGCTGTCATTTGTCTTTACGGGTGTGCTTCAGACCATCGGCCGTGACGAAGCGCAGGCACTGGTCAAGCGCTATGGTGGTAAAGTAACGGGACAGCCCAGCAGTAAAACGAGCTTTGTCGTACTTGGCGATGACGCTGGGCCGAGCAAGCTAGCAAAGATCAAATCCCATGGTATCAAGACAATTGACGAGAATGGACTCTTTGACCTGATCCGCAAGCTTCCTGCATACGGTGGTTCCGGAAAGGGTGCCCAAAAGGCCCAGGAAAAGAAGAAAGCCGAAGAGGACAAAATGAAGCAGCAAATCGCGAAGATGGAAGCCGAGGAGAAGAAAAAGAAAGCCGAAGCCATCAAGGCTGCGCAGCAAGCGGCCAAAGCCCGCGGAACAGCTCCTTCTTCTCAGCCTCCTCCTGCACCTCCAGCACAACTTCTCACAAGCAAATATGCGCCCACGCAGCTGAACCATATCTATGG
>AFRD01000523.1:0-21297 GCA_000222875.2 Periglandula ipomoeae IasaF13
ATTGCAAGCTTCTTCTTTTCTATGGGCGTAAAGAATTCTTCTTTCTTTTGGATAAGAGAGGCGATGCCGCTGCAGCGACTATAAAGAGCCTGCCAGTCGCATACTGCTCGTTTAGCATTATCCTCGTTCTCCTCTCCGCTTGTCCTCACGTATGCAGAGTCAAAGTACCCTTTGACGTACTTGTCGATGGACAGGAGAAGAGCTGTCTGCGTGTTGTATAGCCCGGGGCAGATCTCACGGGGTATGGAACCCCGAGCCTTAACTGTGACAATGAAGGGGGAAATGGGGGATACTGCTCGTTGCACTTCTCCGATCGAGTTCTTATCTCGTCTGTTTCGATGCCATTCACCTTACATTTCGCCTACTCTTCGTCACGCGAGACTCTTGACGCCAACACATTTTTGCTGCTCGTAGTTGTGTTAGTATAATCCCACGTCCAAGGACATAAAGTGACTTACGTAGTCTTAAAATTGTAGAGAAGATGAAGTATCATGACCGCTTCCTCATATGTGGCGTTCCAGAACAGTTGGCGTGGCCCAACTATTTGGCAGTCTGGGCCCGTCTCTCCACCAGGGGCTTTCAGTTGGAAGAATATAGGCAGTATTGCGTCCCAGGCTTCCTTTGAATGATCAGATTCCCCGGCTGGTGAAACCCTGTGGGCTAAGCGGCTGGAACCCGGCACTTCATTGACAGAAATCTCGAGCCGGCCCCCCTGCTGGAAGTCCGTTGTGGCATTCTGATCGACATTCACAGGGTCGCGGCCGATTACTTGTTGTACATGGTACGAGGACTGAGGGTCCAACCAATGATCGCCACCCTGGCCTTCATGGCAAGTATTCGGTGATGGCAGACCGAAACTGGCAGGGGCAACGAACGGTTGATTGCCATGTCCAGAATCGAATTGGAGCCCTTGGTACTGCGCGGTGAGATGTAAGGGTGGCCCAATATAGTTTTGAGAGTTTCCAGCATCGGGGATGCAATTGACAGGGTAATGCATATGGAAAGGTCTATTACCGGAATACGAAACTGAGTCAACGTTTGGCTCGCCGATAGAAGCGTTGAAATTGAGGTCTGAGATGCTCCATTCATAGCTAAGCGGATCGGGATTGCTGTAGAAAAAATGACTATGCCATCCTGAGGATGAAGAAGCCTGTTTGGCTTGGTAACTTTGGGGGGGCTCCTGTCTCTGTAATGGCTGTTGCGAATAAGTTTGTCTTACCGCGAATGGGTTGAGCACCTGAGAGGCTTGTGCAGTATTCGTGCCATGCGAGACGTTTTGAGCCGGAACCATGTGATTCTCATGAAAATGATTATTTAATCTGGGGTATCCGGCATGATTGGTGTTAAAGTGCGTAGGTATATGGCCAGCGGATGAGATGGGCTCGTTCCCAGCTAGGTAATGGGAATGACTTGCGTTGGTGTAGAGCTGGCCACCCACCGGCGAGGTTGAGAAAGTATAATGACCGTCTGGTAAATCCCAGCGTGTCGGCAAGCCAGAGTACGATGATTCGCCGAGATATTCTCCGTCGCGGCTGCTGTCCATCTTTGGCTATGCCTTTGGAGTTGGAAGTCGACGTTGATAGTTTAGAAAGTCGTGCTCTCGTTAGTAAATGGAACTCGACGGTGATGAACCGAGTCCTTGCGAGGAAGCTTCGAGGTCTCGTCAAAAATTGAAGGACAAGCAAAGCTCATAGGGAGAAAGACATCAAATATAGCAAATGCGGCAGCAACCGAAGCAGTCAAGTTGTTCATCACGAGCTTGTTCGGGATCAGACTGTCTGTCTCCCCGCGAAGCACATTATTGGATCAAAGGGCTGACGGATAGCGGAATCGGCGGATGTGGCGTCAAGCCCATCTAATGTGTTGAGCCTTGACTGGCCCAAGGACTAAGTTGTCAGTGGGGTAATCTGCAAGCCACTGCAGCCTTGTTTCCAAGCTGAATGCGAGGTAGCATCTTGGTATTTTATACTGGGATTCTGCTTCACCTGGTTGCTCAGACTCTACTGAATAACACAGATTCACATGGCTTATGTAGATGGAGAAGTATCGTATACACAAAGGCAACTTGAAGAGCAGACCTGGTGATGAAAATGCAGATTTTAAGATTGCTACAACGTTACATGTCGGCATACTACCGTCTATAATTTGAATTAAACATAAATACGCCGTTCTGCTCCGGAATGTAATTCCCCTCCGTTTGTGAAAGTAAGAAAAGCTACAAACAGACACCGAGCCGAGCCGCTTTAACAATCTTCTCATTTCTCTCACTTTTGGGACTCGAAAGGAAGTACTTCCTTCAAGCAAGAACTGATCGCTAAAGTTTAATCACAATGCCGTCTAAGTCTATCGGATCCTCCAAGAGCCAGTCGAAGGCTGTTCGGAAAGCTGAAAATAATGAAGACGTTGAAAATGTTTGGAAGTCCGTAAGGGCTGTCGACGGAAGGATCAAGAACAACATCATCCTTGCTGTGGTGCCTCGGGAGAAGAAGAATAGTGTTCAAAACAGATATGAAGAAAGCATACGAAGAAAAAAAACTTGGTGAGTACCGGTTATCTTCATCCTCTCTTGTACTCTTGTGCTTTCTCGATACGTGTCTGTTTGCTCTTGAAGTCAAGCCAAACATACGCTATATTTAACACGCGGTATATTCACAGTGAATTCTAGCTAACACTAATGTCTAAGCATCCAACTTTCACGTCACTACACCTGATGACCTTCAGAAGTGTATCGAACAAGTGGTGGATACGATTCAAAACCACTCAAAGCCGCGCCGTGGCCAGCCGAAGGACAATATGGCCATATTGGTCTCGAGTGAAATTTCGCGAATCGGTTATAACATACCCAAGGTCGTGAAGAGCGTCATGGTTGATTCCTGTCGTGGAAGTGCGCCGACGTACAGGTTATGCATTGCCATAGACTCCACATATTGCGACGTGAGCGCGCTCTCATGGGTCTGGCAGACGAATGGCCTCCACGAAAGAAGGAAACTTGAGCATAGCCCGAAATGCTACATCAATTGCGATGAAAACATTGATCTCGTCAAGCAGCTCGTTGGGAATTGCGCTGGGCCAGCTCCCTCGGCCATGGAGTTGGCCGACATAAAGGACGAGTTTGTGGATTTCACGAAAGCCTCCGTCGCCGAGAGCAGCGCCAGTGGAGGGGTGTCTTCTTCTCACACAGTGAGTTCGGCAACAGACTTCAGGCCTGTTCCGCAGGCTAACGGAACAGAAACGTGGTTCGAGAAGTGGAAGGGCATACTCGCATCGGTCCTAGGGCTTGGAGCCGGCTTTGCTGGTGCAGCCGCGATGGGATGGGTCACGGCGGGAGGCGTGTACATCAAAGGCCCATTAGGCCTTTCCGTCGCTGCTGGATACTTCAATGCTGCTGCCGTTGGAGGAGTTGCTATGACGGGGGTGGCAGCAGGGGCAGCCGTCGCTGGCATGGTGTATTTCGTCCCGTGGTCCAAAGTGTTTAAGTTCCTCAGGGCAACGTTGGCCAATATCTGAAATTATGTTTATGAGGCTATGGCATGGCTTTGGGGAAAGATGAAGGAACTTGCCAGCAGTGTTATGGCGGAGATCAAGATTCACTTCACAAATCGACGTCTGCCAACGACGGCCGTGCTGGCAGCTTGAGGCGTCAGCAAAGTCTTCAGAGGGGCCCTACCTTTGTTATCATTTTTGCGCTTCCAATCAAATTTGATCACTTCAATCCTCAGTTTGGCTAATTTGAAGGACCGTTACCAAGTCCCTATTTCGTGTCCGAATCTACCTCATGATGAAGCGTGCCTCCGGCAACTTTCATTACCCTGTCATTGCGCAAGTGCAAATCTGGCTTTTAATCAAGGTTTGATCACGTTGAACAAAAAACCACACAAGGCGGGGAGGGGGGATGGTTAAACATCCTCAGAACTACATCATGAGGTTGAAGAATAGGAACGGCCTCCATGATGCAACCTCGTACGGAGGATACGAGGTATTACTATGGGAGGCCGCAAAAACATGGCTAGATCATCGGCTTCCGGTGCCGGGGGTTCCAGGTTCGAGTCCTGGTGGGATCGTGATGTTTCCTTTTTGAATCATCTTGGTGTTTTGGTGATGGCTTCATTTTTGGTCAGCCAGGTGAGCGACTCCTGTCCGAAAGCACTCCGGCTACTTTGGGGACTCAGCTTTTTTGTTGTCAATTTGTGCCTCTGAATCGAATTCTACTCATTGACTGACATTTGGCACTTGTCAATCCCAATTGGACGCCACAATCCCGCCCGACCGGGTGTTCCTCATACATCACGACCATCAACCAGCAGACTTAACAAACATGACAAGCCTCACCATATATTGTACGCTTTTAATCAGTATCAAACAAGCTTCTTAATAATATAATTCCCATCCATTTCCACTGCGAAATGCAATCGTGGTGCCCGACCCAACCTGATGGTGTGATGACGGGTGTGGGCCATGATGGAGTTCCCCGCCCTCGGACCAACTATACTGGATTTGGTACGACACTGATACACTACTACACTGTACAGATTCTCACTGTAACAACCCCGTAATGAATATTGAACATCAACATTTCACGTTTGGCAAAATATTACTGAGCGCGACTGTGCCAGGTCGGGTGTAGCGGCACCTGCCATTAGTCCCTTCGGCGTCCCGGACCCGGAGTTGAGAATGCGGCAAAGTGCCAGGTATAAATGAGACCCATGACGAGAAGCCTTTCATTGTACAAATGTCCAGCATCATCATACATCACGATTCGACTGATGTTCACTCCAAGAGAGAGCTTGCACGTGAAAGACAACGGCGTCCGTCATGACCAACGTCCGGTTTATCTCCTTCCAACAGCAACGCATCGTGTCAGAATTCCCTGCTGCATGGCCGGCTTTCTACTAATAACAGACAGTATGGAACTTAGGTTGGCGAGGTAATCTCAAATCTACAGAGTCGATCTTATGCCGTGGCTGCATTGAACCGACGGCGTCTCGTAACATCAACACACACATCATCATCACAATTGGAAGCACTTGAGTAAACGCTAGTTGTCATACACGCCATGGGATGGCTGCTACCTAGCAAAACCCATGCAAGCTACGATATACATAATAAAACTTTTGACAAGTAGATAAAAAATGGTGTTGCAAGGCCAGGGATAGCGTTCCGCTAAGCCGTCCTTGCTCGTCTTTGTGGCTTCACATCCTCGACATCATATCTTGAGAAAGTTGACATCCGAAATGCTCCTGTGCCTCTTGTGGCCGTTGCCCACCTCGCTGGACGCCTTTCGCTTGGCAGACACAGACTCGAGCGGACTCTTTGCCATGTCGCTCATGTGCTTCTTGTGCCGTCGAATGGGAGTCAGCGGCACGCCCGCCGTGTCGAAGCGGTCCGACTTGAGACCACGAATGGCGCTGTAGTTGTATGGCCCACTAAAAGCCAGCGAGTCCTGCGTGGCCTTGTTGCTGAGGATCAACTGCTGATTGATCTGGTTGCGTCTAAACGCGCCGACCGTCTCCGAGTTGAGGTGCGACAGGACATCAATTTCACTCGATGCAGTCGTGGGCCGCAGCGGCGTCGACGACGGCTCCCAGTTGGCGTCGCCCTCCTCGCCGGAGGAATGGCCATCATCCCAGGTGATAAAGTCGCTTATGTCAAGCTTCTTCTCGGCATCGTCTTCCTCCCCTTGCATGCTTCCAGTAGAGCTCTCGTCAGCCGTGCCAGCCTCCGAAGGAAAAGGAAAAAACGCCTCGGCGGGTCCCATGGCTTGGGCATTGATAAAGTCGCCAAAGGTGTTGGACGAAAACATGGCACTGAGCATCATGTTGGCCGAATTGCTCAAAATGGGGGAAGATTGCTCTTCCATGGCCCATGGAAAGTTGAACTGCTCAGGAGACAGATCGAGTTGACGGCGGCGGTGAGGGGTAAAGATCATCATTTTCTGGGTCAGAGGGTTCAACACAGCAATCGGCTTCTTGTCCGACCGGTCGAGGTTAAACCGCCCGACGCGGGGCTGCCCTCGCTGTGTCTTGACGGGAGATGGGGCATCAGAGTCAGAGATTTCGCTTATGGGTACAGAGGGGCGGCGAGACTTTCTCCGATCCGGTGGCTCGGGAATGTCTTCTTCAGTGGTATCCCCATCGGCTTGAGGCAGACAGTGTTAGCAGAGACGCAAAATTTCGGGTCCTGTGGCAGACAGGACTCACTTTCATAGCCATCCAGTTCCAGTGACTCTTCGAATGCGGGAGTGAACTTGGATGAGATATCAACCTGTGGGGCTTTTGGTGTGGCAGTTGGTGTGTCATCGTCGGAGAGCTCGCGGATGACCTCTTCAGCATCAGAGTCGTCATCGTGCTGCTCGTATTGGCCGCTGTAGTCCCAGAAGGAACCAGAACCAGACGACTCATCTGGATCGTGCTCAATCTCGCGACGGAAAGCGGGATCGAGGGAAGTTTGTGACACAAAAATGTCGGGAAACAGATCGCCGTGGTCATCGTCGTCGTCTGTGTCTGTAGAGTCGGAATCGCTGGAAGGAACATCAAATCGTACATGGCGCTCGATGGCCGTGTCCGATGCAAACGCCGGATCATGAAAAAAATCGGAAGCCTGACTTTCGTCAACCTCGGAGACTATTCCAGCCCAGCTGGTGCTCTCCTCGGCATCCGAGTCAGCGAGAGGATGAGATGGATCAAAGTCACCGTCGTCACCGTCGTCATCGTCTTCTTCTTCATTGTCACTCGTGTGTAGCGGTCGAGGAGACTCTGAGGGTTTAGCCTCTTTGAGAATGTTTCGCTCCTCGACCGCATTCACATCCTCCTCATCATCGTCAGAGGAGTCGCTGATCTCTTCGACAGCAGAGTAGCCATCGTCGTCGGACAAGTCGAACGAGGACGATGTGTCGGAACCTCTTCGCTTGGACGCCTTTTTGGCAGTCGTAGCGGGGTATTTTTGTCGAATATTGCGGGACATGTCTGTGTGGTTGGTAGGTGTCGAAAAAAGATGGTTCAGTGTCGACTTGATGGTAATGAGTGAAAGTCGCTGGGAGCCAATGTCGATTGGTTTAATTTAGCTCAGAAGATATGTGTCGTCTATTCTTTCGTCTTTCTGGGTGAATATAGTTTGTGACGATATAAAGGCGGCTATCAAGAGATACTCGAGTATAAAAGTAGAGTAGATGGCAAGTCAGAGGGAAAAAAATAAACAACTGGCCAGTATAAAACGGGCTTTTGACAGAATCTTTTCTTTCAGATACAGACTCTCGGGTGAGCAAAACGGCTCAGGAGCGTGAAAGCCTGCTGTGGAAACTAAATCGTCGATGGGTTTCTTGTGATTGAAAGACTCGGTGAACTGCGAGACTGCGGACCACCGCCCGTGGTCCGCAGTGGGCGTTTACAGCTCAGCGACGGCCGAAGGCATCTTGACACGACGATAGTTCCGGAATTGAGTATGATCTGCTGTGTGTTGTTGTAGGGCGACTTCGTTGTCTTGATAGGGGTGGTGAGGTGGTGATGAGACGAAGAGGAGAGGAGAGAAAGACTCAAGGGCAGCCGGCAGTGGGAGAAATAGTCGATTCCCAAACTTTTCTCTGCCATGGTGGGGTCTGGCGCCTGATTCGCCTGGCGGGCAGGGGTGGGCAGTGGGCAGTGGGCAGGGGCACTAGGCCGGATCTGGCCAAGGACAGGGACTCGGGTGCTGCAAGATTGCAGCGTCACCGCTTTTTCTCACACTGACGACGCTTATGATGAATGTCTGTGTGAAAGATAATGAGAGGAGAGATAGCACTTCTGCATATTCGTTGTGCATCTCTTCGAAGCGCCGGCTGGGACGAAACGCAAAGCGGAGCATTCTCGACGTCGGGCGTCTGGACAGTCGAGCAAACAGCCAGCTGGACTCGCACTGCCTTCACGAACCTGGCATCTCAACCAGTGGCACCAGCTCATGCCCGGCCACGGCAACATGCTTGCATATTTTGAGATGCACTGGGCACTGACAGCACGTTCATCCAGGCTGGGCCAAGAATGGGATTCGATTGACCGGGCCAATGAATCAACCAACGTATCACTCCTGGAGCTGTTGGCAGCCTCTCATGAGCAATGGCCAGGTTTACACTTTTCTTAAACTCTGCAGGTGATTCAGTGCCCAGTTGCCTCAATCAGCTGGTCTTTTTTGGTCTGATGCTCTGCAGCATCTGCCCTTAGCGGTTAAAATGAATATTGGAAGCGGGGGACGCTACGTAACTCTACAGCTCCGGGAATCCAAAGTTGCGCCAAACATGCAGCTGCTGTGGGAGTCGTCACAGACCTGCATATCCCAAGCACGACCTCAATTTAAGGGGCCACAACAATGATATCTCGGCGCTGCGATGTGCATTCGAGTTGAACATCGACACTCACTTCATTCCAACGGGCAATTTCCTGCGGGTAATGCTCGTTTGAGTCATTTGTTGGGCTGTTCGGTGATGGCCGCCATGACGTTGGACGAGATTTTTTTTTTTTCCTCGTTGCCTCGCATGTCCCCTCACGCTATCAAACGCTGGATCGACGGCTCAGGGACCCATGCTCCACCTGATGGGTCTCGGTCTTCAACTTCTATCAACTTTGTCCTTTTTTCGCAGCGTGCGTGCCTGGCCGCCATCGTCGGTGATGCGAGAATGCCATTCTCTTGACCCTGTGCTGGGGCGGAGCAAACTTCCGCCATGATCAGCCAGCAATGAGTACTAGTCTGCAGCTTGGCTTGTCGAGCGGGCAATACATACTGTATCCAAGCATTTCGAAAGAAGATGCACCTAAATGAAAGAGCGATTGCGATACAGTCATGGAGACTATGGTAATGACTGTCGTGCACAAAAAAAGGCCTTCATCGATGTCGCGATGCCGCTTGCTTTATCCTGGCGGCAGGGACAATTAAACGTTGAGGTGTCCTGTGCGCCCGATGTCTCGCAGGGATTTCAGATAAAACAGAACCTGTCGTCGGATGATGCCCGTCGTCAGAACGTCTTAGACTCCAACGCATTACATGCAATCGTCCTCACCAGTGTAAGCCTGCTAGCGTCAATATTCATGCACAACCAGACTGCAAACGTCGTCCCGATTTCCTGCCCCTTGAGGCTCTGAGGCATCAATACTCAGCGCTGCCCATAGCGTCGGGTCACAAAGATGCTGGCTGGCACTCACAGCACCAGGGAGTCATACTTGACGTCGCTGACAGCCAGTCACAGTTGATACCGTCCCTCTTGTCCCATGGTGTTCATGGTCATTGATCGGGCTGGCCTTTGTCATTCGCTGGCATGAGATGAACTATGAGTCTCGTCGTCGATCAAGCGCCATGTTCGCTGGTGTGACTTCGACTGTACAATGAATCTTCCATGGCACCAAGAGCGGAGCGTCAAGCAAGTCAACCATCTGGCAAGCTCATTAGAATGGCAATCTGCTTTCGCCTGAGAAACCCGTATACTCGCATGAGGCGCGGGGGCTCCTACTATCTGTACTGGCGGCGGTGGGCTATCCTTGGTTGCATCATCGTGTTCCACATGTGGACTTTGGCTTGCAGCTCCATGCGTGTCGCTCGGCTCGGCTGCATGTCCAACGTGCAAGACTGCCCTGAGCTACGCCTTGGGGTCACATGGTGGAAATTAGTGAAAGATGCTTTTTGTATATAGAAACGAGGCCTATGAACTTGCCACGATATTGTCTTGACGATGCTCAAGATCCATATTTGAACCAGCAAGCGGCTCGCAAGCGAACTCGCAAAAAGTTTTGACTCTACCGCTCGCTGGGGGTCCGGCTCTCCACTTCCGCCAGCCCCATTGTAGCGGAGTGCTCAGGTTTTTCAGGGTCTGGTTTGGTTCGATCTTCATTTGGCTGTGCTGGGACCCATGAGGTGGGGCTCCGTGGTTGAAACGCCACATCGCGGTCTGGCTCGACCCGCGAGGTTGGACGTTGCCAGTGTCTGAAGTTATCTAGAATTATATCGAAAGTGAAGAGTACGATTCAGGCGATAAGTGAATGGATGAAGACGTCAACTGGTGTCAAAGAGTCGGGAATGCGTAGCGAGGGAAGTGTTCTTTGCATTGCTCCTTCCCATTCTTGTGAGACAGGTGCGAAGTGGAGAAAACAGCTTTTACGCAAAGGTTTGCAGAGCATTCCCAGCACAATGTGCACGACTTCTTTTGTAGATGATCACATTCGGTATTTTTGCATCAATAACTGCAGTTTGATATAGTCCCGGGCTCGCTGAGGCCCAATGTAGCTGCATTTTCCTCAAACGGGAAGCTCAAGTCAATTCATTTTTCGCTGCAGGGTAGGACACTAGACGCATCGGACGTGTTACGACCTTAGCGCGTACCTTGTCCCACCTAATTCAACAGACGGCCGAGTATTCATCGACCAGGGGCATCCAGGCTGAAAGCAGGACATCTTCCTCTATGTAGTCTAACCCTAAGCTCTCCTCGTATCGTCTGGACTCGAAGCTTCTGGGCAAATGTCAATCTTTCTTTACGGTAATTGACGGCTCGGAACAAATGCGCGTTCAGGCTAAATATTTGGTGTGTACGGTAACCCCAGATTTTCGTATTCATGCCAAATCTCGTTAGGTTGCGGAGGAGCAGCTGCAATGTCTTCTATTTACCCGTCTTAGTGAACTGTGTCGTCACTTGAGGTGAGATCGGCTCCATTGCCGACGCCTGCTCTATTCGTGCGCATCAAGAAGATCATCACCACTCCTTGAGCTTAAACCACTAGGGCGGTTAGATCTTTTTTTCTCTCTGTTGACTTGCATCTTCAGCAAGAACGTTGCATACGGTTATAAAACCGGTGCTCTGGTCCGCAATGCCATCACAGACCTCAGAGCTGGCCACCAGCTGGGCAAGAAGAAATCCCACAACGCAATCACGAGCATCACCAAGTCCAACATGATGCACTCTTCCAAGTCTTATATCAAGGCTTGTTTATTGCTGGTCCTAGGCCTTGTCCCATTTGGCCCAGAGCTCGCTGGAGCTGACAATCCGATCATTCAAACCGATTACACGGCAGACCCGTCCCCAGTCATCTACAATGACCGTGTTTACATCTTCACCAGCCACGATCAAGATTCTGCCCAAAATTGGTACGACATGAAAGATTGGCTTCTATTCTCGTCGGCAGACATGGTCAATTGGCAGCATCATGGCTCGCCAATGAGTCTCAAAACCTTCTCCTGGGCTACTGGGGACGCGTGGGCGGGACAGGTCGTCGAACGCAATGGCAAGTTCTACTACTACGTCCCAGTCAACCGCGGACCTACATGGGAGACGTTTGCCATCGGCGTGGGCGTTAGCGACACGATTGAGGGGCCATATAAGGACGCCATCGGTGGCCCGCTCCTCGCCAACGGCCAGTTTGATCCCACTGTCTACATCGACGACGATGGTCAGGCGTACCTCTACTGGGGCAATCTGGACTTGTTCTACGTCAAGCTGAACGAGGACATGATTTCCTATAGTGGCGACATCGTCAAGGTAACCCTCACCCACGAAGGCTTTGGTGATCGTGGCAACGGCCAGACCATCTTCCAGGAAGGCCCTTGGTTCTACAAGCAGAATGGCCTCTACTACATGGTCTACGCCGCCAAATGCTGCCCTGAGAATATACAGTACTCGACAAGTCCAAACCCAACCGGACCTTGGACTTATGGCGGTGTTGCCATGGCCACCGCAGGAAAGAGCGACACCAACCACGTGGGAATCATTGAATTCAAGGGCAAGCAGTACTTCTTCTACCATAACGATGCTCTCCCCGGTGGCCAGTCCTACAGGCGCTCGGTCTGCCTCGAGAGTTTTACCTATGGGTCTAACGGATCCATCCCAGAGATTCCAATGACGTTAGAGGGCCCAGCACAGGTCGGCGTCTTGAACCCCTTTGTCCGGCAAGAGGCCGAGACAATTGCCTTTTCGGAAGGCGTCGAGACTCAAGTCTCTAGCGGCGGTGTTATCGGTGTTGCGTATATTAATGACGGCGACTACATCAAGGTCAAAGTCGTTGACTTCGGCGACGAGGGAGCAAAGATGTTCCGTGCTGCCGTCGCATCTGCAACCAGTGGCGGCCGCATTGAACTTCGTCTTGATAGTCGAGATGGACGGCTGATCGGCACCTGTTCCGTTCAAAATACGGGGGGTTGGGAAACATGGTCGACCGTGACCTGTCGCGTAGAGGACGCCGTCGGCAAGCATGATCTTTTCTTCAACTACGTTGGGGAAAGTAGCGAGTACTTGTTCAACATTGACTGGTGGCAATTCTCGAGGTGATTGAATCGATAAAGCCAGATCTATCTAAATGCAAAGCCGTATTAACGCCATTCTCTCGGTTAACGAGGACCTCAAAAATGTCCAGTTCTCCGCAGCCGCTTTTCCAACAGCTGTATATATTATATATAGTTTGTCGACCCAAAACAACACCCCAAAAGACGTGATGCTAGCCCCACGATCACAACGCGTGGGCAGTAGCACAACAACATCAATTCCGTCAATACTGACGATACTTTAGTGTTCAGTATATCAATCTGTAGAGCTCATCAAGATCAATTAATTGGTATAGTTAAATCCAGGTATCGCGTGGTGTAATCGCAAAGATCTAGTAATTCCTCAATCTGACGATGTAAACGAATGCAATAACAAAGGCCATAGCCGCAGCTGCGCCGAAACAACAACAACAACAACAACAACAACAACAACGCAGTGATAATGATGATGATGATGATCTTCAAATCCACAATGCAGAAGCTGCTTTTTATAGATCAATTGGAAGGTCTCAACCGATCCTTGGTATCGTGATCCCCTTGTGCCGTACAAGGGTTCTTGTACGCGTAGCGCGATAATCCCCTGCATGCGCGATTCCCACCACACATTGGTTACTCAAAAGCTTAATAAATAGGGGCTGTGCTCAGCCATGGTTGTAGTCAGGAGGCGGGACATCCCGCCACCAGACAACACGCACCTGGCATGATTGGTGACGATTGGTGATGCCGGTGACGCTACTGCTCCTTAAGCATGAAGGCTGTAGTTGTTGGCCAACAACTGACAGGCAAATGCAATGTGGCGGCCGTCTCATCGATACACGCCTTTTTCCAATTCATGCGACCCATGCGGCACGAATCACATCGAACACCGACACAAGCGCGCGAAGTATTTGTTACGGAGCGCCAGGATAGGACCATACCCTTCATTCGTGGTGCATCTCATCACACCCTCAGCACGTGAGGGACAGCATTTATAGTCCGGTGCTTTCACCTTTCCCCTCCCCTTCAGACTGGCTGCTAACGCCTGTTATTGTTTGTTTGTCGCGAGGTTATGTGCACGCCAAGATGACTTCTGCGCTGCGGCGATTAGACAACTCACAATACACTGTTGGATGGATTGCTGCCTTGCCGCATGAAAGAGCTGCTGCTGAGGCAATGCTCGACGAGGAACATGCACCGCCCCAGCACAAACACGAAAATGACAACAACATCTACACTTTGGGTTCTATCAATGGTTCAAACGGCGAACATTATGTGGTTATTGCCAGTCTTCCACCAGGCCGATATGAGGCAACCCCTGCCGGGACAGCCGCGATTCAGATGCTCTGCAGCTTTCCGGCAATCAAGTTTGGACTCATGGTTGGCATTGGTGGTGGCATTCCGAGCACCAAGAACGACATCCGGCTGGGTGATGTTGTGGTCAGTCAGCCCGAAGGCACCTTTGGAGGTGTTAGACAAGTCGATTGTGGAAAAGCTCTTGTTGATGGTTTTGAAGAGCGCGGGGCGCTGAACTCCCCGCCTCTGGTCCTGCTTAATGCCATGGGCGCACTCCAGAGCAGACATGAAAGAAAAGGGAGCACGATACCCGAGATACTGCAACTCATGTACGCGAAATTCCCAGTAATGGCGAGGCCGCGAACAGGGCCAGGTTACGTCTATCAAGGCGCAAGCAACGACCGGCTCTTTCGTTCCGATCACAAACATCAAAACAACATGAAAAGTTGCAGCGCGTGTGACAAAGCGAAGGAAGTGGTGCGCCCAGAACGTTCAGACCAGGATCCTTATATCCACTATGGCACCATTGCCTCGGGAAACGCGGTAATTAAGGACGCACGAAGGCGGGATTTGATGTCAGGAGGTTGTCTTTGTTTTGAAACGGAAGCTGCTGGGTTGATGAACGATTTCCCTTGTCTCGTCATCCGTGGCATCTGTGACTACTGTGACTCCCACAAAAATGATCAGTGGCAGAGATATGCGGCTGCTGTAGCTGCAGCATATGCCAAAGAGCTCCTTCAGACTATAGACCTGGCAGATGTGAAGGGCACACCAGAGCCAAGAGAAGTCATGCATCAACGTTAGTATGAGTCAACCCGTTCTTTTCTTATTGGCGCCGGTGATGGAAACCTTTGGGGGAGCCCTCTCTAACTGGCATGATATACGGTAGTGCAAACGGTTCTCGAAAAAGTGACACACATACAACAGCAGGTGAAGGACGGGCTAGGATCTGTCCGAGAAGGCAAGACCTAATTCACATTGTGGTACAATACTAATTTACCATATATATTCTAACTCTCTGTAGGGCAGAAGGAAAACGAACGCCATGAGCTTCTCAACTGGATTAGCCGGACTGACTACGGCCCTCAATACAGTGACGTACTCAAACAAAAATACGATGGCACAGGGCAATGGCTGCTAGACTCAACGGAGTATCAAGCATGGTTGAAGACCACGGGGCAGACGCTATTCTGTCCCGGAATACCAGGAGCAGGAAAAACCGTTCTCTCCGCAATCGTGATTCATGATCTATATACTCGGTTTGGAAACGATCCGAGCATCGGTATCGGGTACTTGTTTTGCGACTTTCAACGGCATCATGAACAAAAATTGGAGCACCTCCTGTTAAGCCTTCTAAAGCAGCTAAGCCAGCAACAACTTTCTATCCCCGAAATTGTTAAAAAACTCTACGGCTTGCACAAAGACCGGAAAACGCGACCGTCAATAAGTGAGATCACCGCGTCATTAGAGTCTGTGGCTGCCAACTTTACAACTGTTTTTGTTCTCGTTGACGCTCTCGATGAATGCCAAACAACAGACGGATGCCGAAAAGACTTCATATCAGAGATATTCGCTTTTCGAGATAGAGTTGGGACAAACATATTCGCAACCTCTAGGTATATCGACGAGATAACTAGAAAGTTTGATGGCTGTATTTCGCTAGACATCCGAGCGACTGAAAAGTACGTAAAACTATTTTTAAAAGGACAAATGAGACGATTCAGACAGGATATTATGGACGACGCAATCCAAGCCATGATTGAAGCAGAAGTAGGTGCAACTGCTCAAGGAATGTAAGTAGTCCAATGCAGTTTGGTGTGGCTTGATTATAATTTTCTAAATGAGTTACAGGTTCCTACTCCCAGCCTTGCATGTGAATAGGCTGGTAGATTTGCCAACAAGAGGAGACATTAAAGTTGTTCTGCAAAGTATTGCTCGTGGAGGAAGTAATCTCGACGCAGCTTACGGGAAGACGTTGGAGAAGATAGAATGTCAGGACGAACACTGTCGAAACCTCGCAAAACGGACCTTGGCGTGGATCATCCACGCCAGAAGGCAATTTTCAGCCGAAGAGCTTCTATGTGCGCTTGCAGTGAAGGCGGGCGAAGCAAAATTGAATGAAGACGATATCCCAAGTGCCAGTGTGCTCTTGTCTGTTTGCGCTGGATTGGTCACGATTGATGAGAAGCAGGGCATCATTCGTCTAGTCCATCACAAGACGCTCGAGTTTTTCAACCAGAAGAAACAACATTGGCTACAAGATTCGCAGCTCGATATTGCCAAGACTTGCATTACCTATCTGTCATTTGACTGCTTTCAAGCTGGCCCCTGTCCAACAGATGAAGATCTCCAGGTGAGGTTAAAGACACACGTTTTCTTTGACTATGCTGCAAAAAATTGGGGAGATCATGTGCGCATATCCTCGAACGAAGACTTGAATCATTTGGCTCTGGACCTTCTTGATCGTGAAACTATTGTATCTGCCTGCGAACAAGCAATAACAGGCATATGCGACTTCGGTTCCACGACAAAACTGCACGTTGCCGCGCTCTTCGGACTAGAACAACCCATAGCAGCCATTCTTGATAAGGGTGCTGATGTAAACTCCAAAAACAACGAAGGCTTCACGCCGCTAGATGGCGCTGTAGGGATGGGGCATGAGGCAGTAGTGAAACAACTGCTGGAAAAGGGCGCTCTGGTGGATGAGGGTGTCAATACTCCGCTATTTACGGCTGTAGCATTGGGGAATGTAACGATGGCGGAGTTGCTGCTGGAGAATGGCGCTAATCCGGACTTCAAAAATGAAGACGACTTCACGCCGCTTTTTGAGGCTGCAATTATGGGGCAAGTTGCGATAGTGAAGTTGCTGCTAGAGAAGGATGTTGATCTAGACGTCAAAGATAACGGCTGCCACACGCCGCTATTATGGGCGGCTAACAACGGGCATAAGGCTGTGGTAAAACTACTTTTGGAGAAAGGCGCCGACGTCGAGGCAAAGGACAGCAAATATGGTCAAACGCCGCTATCTTGGGCCGCCCAGAATGGTGACGAGGCTACCGTAGGGCTGCTACTCCAAAATTCCAATGTGAGTACAGAAAATAATATTTCTCGGACACCACTGTCCCTCGCGGCAAAAGGTGGACATGATACGATTGTGATGGCATTACTCCGTCACCCCTCAGTTGAACCCGACTCGAGAGATTACTATGATTCGACACCTCTATCGCTAGCTGTGCGGAATAACCATATAGAGGTAGTCAGATTGCTTCTAGCCACTGGACAGGTTACTTTGGACTCACGGGATGTTTTCGGCCGGGCTGTGTTGTGGTGGGCTAGACGATCTGGGAACGCTGATATCGAGCAAACACTACTCAACCACGCAGATGAGACTGGCATGACACTTTGGAAAAAGAACGAAATCGTTGATATCAGTCCAATATGCAACGAGAATTGGCCCGAAGAGTGCGATGTCCGCACTTTGAGCATTCTAAAGCAGCAAGTCCACTACCATTGCGGCCTTTGCAACGGCGGAGACTTTGACATTTGTTCGGATTGTTATGAGATTGGGGTGACTTGTTTAAGGTATGGTCACGCATTATCTCGAGAAACTGATAAATACACATGAATAAGATTTCATAACTCGAATGCATGCAATTCGCCCATTCGCATCATTTAGAATTTCTGTGCAAAATTCGGCCTATTCAACAACGCAGTCACACAAATCATCACGGCTAGGCCGTAATTGCAGAACATACCATTGTACTTCACTCGTGCTGAAAATTACATGTCGCAGCGCCGTCCCTTTGTACACCATCGAAGCAGATGTCTGGTTCTTGAAGAGGAAACTAAAAATCCCTTCGCCCATCTTATGTGGAGGCGTCTTCGTTATGTGGACTTCTGATTCAGGTCTTTGAGGAACCCAGCGGTCCTTCTATCCTCTTCACAACTTGTCAATGAGACGCATTAGCTATTGTATAATCTGCGAAAGAGCTAGTGCTATTCAAGTCAGTTGGGTTGAGGTTTCAAGACGCTAGCGGAGTGCCAGAGATGTCATGAAACTCTGGTATGTCTGTCATTGCATGATGCGACAAATTGCTGCGCCTTGCTCATACAGTCCCACGAGGATTGTCTTGATCGTCGAAATAGAACCCAAGCTTGCAATGTCCTCCGATAAGAAAAAACTCTAAATTAACGACTTTTTTTCTTTTCTGGACGTTGCGCAAGACTTGTGGATCATGTCGTCCCGACCCGCCATCACGACCAGATGCCCTTTTCGCGTGAGGCGCCAAACTTGTGGTTGCCGGGCCAGCCCGCGCCATCCAAGTAAACAGTGGATCCAAACTGTACCACTCATTTCGCTACCCGAGGTGAACCAACGACAGGGCATTGTGAACCTGCCCATTATTCTTTTTCTGCTGCAGTTTCATAGCGAAAAGCATAACCAAGACGCATCGCCTAGGGTCTTATTTTTTATTATCATCAACTCACATGGGCGGTTCCGTATAACAAACACTTATAGCATCCTTTATCGCAACCGTGTCGAGGAACAATGGAAGCACCACCGACAAAACCTTCATCACACAGCCTCTTCGAGGTCTACCTGCGTCTTCGTCCTCCGCCAGTCAACGCAGCCCAGACGGATCGCATTCTGAATGTCGAGGAACCTGAAGGCAGCGACAAATCACATCCGTCGCACATCACTCTGAATCCCCCCACCGACAGACGAAGAGCGATTGAAAAGTTTGCCTTTACGCGTGTCTTTGAAGACAGTGCCTCACAACTCGATGTCTTCCGCGCGACCGAAATTCCGTCTCTCGCTGAGGGCGTCCTTGCTCCTCAGGGCGGAGAGGGAACTGACGCCGTGGTAGCGACTTTGGGAGTAACGGGCTCTGGAAAGGTGAGTGCACGTTGTTTGACGACGTGAATGGCAACGACTGAAGAATTCTGTCCAGACACATACGATCTTGGGATCGAAATCCCAGCGAGGACTTACCCAGTTGGCACTCGATGTCGTCTTTCGATCCATTGGCGCCAATATGCTCGAGTCTACGTCGCTACCTTCAGTCATTGAATCGCTACAGGCATGCGATCCGTCAGAGTCAATTCTGTCAACGGCGCCGCATTTTCTGGACTCGACCTTTGCTGATCCTTCCGGCCACTCGCGGGCACCTTCACGCGCCGCTACTCCTATGATTGTACGACCGCCTCCTAGATCTTCATTTATTCCTTCAGAGTCGCAGGATGCCTTGCACGTATCCAGTCTCAGCAGCGCCGAGTCCGAAAAGTAGCGGACTTGACCACAAGATTGAGCACAGCCGTCTGTCAAACGAGCGATAGAGTAGTTCGGCTGCACAGAAGGGCTTCCTCGAATCTTGGATGAATAACACGGCGTTTCGGCCAGCCTTGCTGTTTGCTCCCAAGCGGGACGAACCACTGCACTTCATGTCCCTCACGACCGCCACTCGTATGAAGAGTAATGCTAAACAAGACTTCAAGGGCGAGCATAGTATCATGTCACCAACCCCACGACGAAACCTGGCGCGACCGTCTGCGCTTCTCCAACTGCCCGACATCAGCGACATCAACATCTCTTGCGATCAGTCGGCCGAATACGCCGTTGTGATTTCCATGTACGAAGTCCACAATGACCGAATCTACGATCTCCTCACACCTGCTGCCAAGTCGGCTGCCACAAAGGAGTTTCGTCGACGACCGTTGCTGTTCAAATCGACCGAGCTTTCTCCCGACCGCAAGGTCGTCGCGGGACTGCGCAAAGTGGTCTGCACCACCTTGAAAGAAGCCGTCATGGTAATGAAAGCTGGTCTGCTGGAGCGTCGCGTGGCTGGTACTGGCAGCAACAGCGTGTCTAGCAGAAGTCACGGTTTCTTCTGCTTTGAAGTCAAGAAGCGCACTCGCAGCAGGCGACCTGGTCCTTGGGGCGGCAGCAAACTCACCATTGTCGATCTTGCAGGCAGTGAGCGTGCTCGAGATGCCAAGACACAGGGCGCAACACTGGTCGAGGCTGGAAAGATTAATGAGAGTTTGATGTACCTGGGACAATGTCTCCAGACGCAGAGCGAAGCGTCGAGCTCGAGTCGTGTAGGTCCTCTTGTGTTTGATATCTGTGGTTCTACTGCTGACAGATGTGTAGCCAAATGTTGTTCCTTACCGCCAGTGTAAACTGACGGAGCTATTGTTTTCCAACTCGTTCCCATCACCGTTCTCCGCCGGTCACCCTCATGCGCCGCGCCGCAATCCTCAGCGACGCGTCATGATTGTCACGGCTGATCCGAGAGGCGACTTCAACGCTACATCTCAGATTCTGAGATACAGTGCCCTTGCGCGCGAGGTGACTGTTCCTCGCATCCCATCCATCACTGCTACGATTCTTGCGCAGCCGCCTCCCATGGGCAACCCGCCTCCGGTCAGCCCCGTGCAGCAGCACCCGCGACCGTTTGTGCCGCCTGGAGCTCCTAACTCATACCGCAATCACACTCCTCCCATGAACATTGACGAGCGGGCCACCATGGAGATTGCGGCGCTTGAAATTGCAAGAATGAGCGATGAGATTGACCAGCTACGCCTCGAGGTCGATGAGCAGCTCGAAGCTCGCATGACAGCAGAGGCTCACCTTTTGAGCATGGAAGATCGGATGCTGGATCTGGAGGCCGTCATCCGTGACGACTGCGCAACGGAGTTTGAGCAGCGACTCATGCTTGAGCTGGCTCGTTTCAAGGCGTCATTAGCACTGGAACAAGAGCGAAACGAAGAGCACTGGGATCGCAAAGTGGACATCTTGGAGCGCGGCCTCGACGCCAGCGCAGACGCCAGCGAGGGCGATAAGGAGAATGTTCTTGTGGAAGATCTCATACAAGAAGTAGAGCGTCTACGACGAGAAAACGCCGTTCTCAAACGCGAGCTAGCAGGCCGCAGTCCCATCAAGCGCAAGCCCCTAGAAGAAAGGGAAGACTTTTCTCCCTCAGCCAGTGCCATCCCATCGTCAAAGTCAATCTCGGCCGCAAGCTAGAGGGCATGCGCGTCAGCACCGATACAGCGAGATCATCAAGCGCGGCTAGTAGTGGAAGTCCCAAGAAGATGCGCAAGTTGGCGAGTTCGAAGCGGTGGGAGGAAGCGAAAGATGAGTTGCTATGATGTAGCTGGACTTTGGATGATTGTTAAGGTGCCTTTTGATGGACATTTGCTGGCTGTATTTATATACCCATTTTGTTTGGGCTAGGGACATTTACACTTAATATTGGCGTTGAACATGTTATTACTTGAGCTATACTGATTGTCAATGTCTGTTGAATTGTCTACCGAGCAGGGTGAGCGGTTGTGTCAAGTTGGAGCTGATGGTGATCATTGGTTGTCGTTCGAACGATCAAGTGACGTGTTGTACGGAGTATAGGTAGATAGGCTTGCTCAATGAGAAATGACACTCTAGTAGTCAAAATTAGTATGTAGGGCGCATCCCTTGGCGGCCGCAGCAGATCATCGCGATGGGCTCATGTGAGTCAATTCGAGCTGCTACCAGTGTGCGGTCACTGAGAAACCGCTGGATAAAGCGGCAGCAGGCTGTGTCAGCGATGGTATATTTCCTGACCCTCGAAAGTGTTGTACACAAGCTTGGCTGAGAGTGAGAGTGGGAGAGAGAGAGAGAGAGAGAGAGAGAGAGAGAGAGAGAGAGAGAGAGTAGAGAGTAGAGTAGTAGAGTAGTAGAGTAGTAGAGTACTACGTAGTAGTAGTAGTAGTAGTAGTAGT
>AFRD01000522.1:0-21305 GCA_000222875.2 Periglandula ipomoeae IasaF13
CGCTAAGCACAAGGTCAAGCCTCAGATTGAGAAGTTCCCATTGACGCAAGCTGGTGTGACCGACGCGATGGAGCGATTGAAGGAGAGCAAAGTGAGATACCGTGGTGTCTTGGTTGCTCAGTGAGAAGCTGACGGCATCCACAATTCTGGTTTTCACTTTTTTATGTTAGGCAGCCGTTTGCTTCCGATTCAAGTGGGCTATTGCGCGGGTTGGACTCCCTGGCAGTGTGAGCATTGAGTAGCACCCGAATGGGAGTACAAATTGTTGTCGCTTAGTCTACTACGAGTAATGAATATACACGATGACACTTATTTCGTTCACTGCCGTTCTGGCTGCGCCGTGATGTCCTCGGAGCGTCCTCTTTGTTCGTAATCACATGATAACTGTGTCCATGGATCAATCTCTTCATTGACAGGGTATTCTCTACCATTCACATACTGAAACTGCTCTTCCACTCACCTCCCTCATTTTTGTATCGAAAAAATAATCATTCAAGAAACGTAATCTTACCGTGCGCCAAAAATGCAAAAGTGTCGAATTCCCCAAGCCCTTCAGCTCTCTGGACTTGCCAAAGGTGTGCTCTCCATTAGACCCAGAGAAGAATGTCAAAATCCCATCGCCCCAACCCGTTTGCCCCGAGCCATTCTTTTTCGTTGCAACGCACGAATGAGCGCTATCGGTTTTGCAATTTAGAGATCTCGTCGAGCAAGTCTTGCAGATCTTCGTCTTTGATCTTGTCGGTGAGCGAGGGAATCAAGGTCTTGGCCTCATCGGCGTTTTCGCAACATAGCGATCCTGTTGAAATGGTATGAGCAAACATGAACTGTCGTATAACCACTGCTTGGCCTCGACTCGGTTTTCAAGCCACCCTTAGCTTTGTGGCATACCTAATTGTGCCCTTTCGAACTTGGCCAGATCCTTGTGCGCACTGAGCAACCGTTCCACAGCTTCGACGTTCTCTTTTTGCGTGAACCGAGCGAAGTGATCTAGGTAATTGAGCGTCTGGTTCAACATCCTGTCAAATACACATTAGCCCCCAATTGAACACATCACTCCGGCCATGCCAGAGGAGATGCAAATGCAGCCTGGAGGCGACGCAGCGGGCACGAACTCTGTCTCGTTGACGTTCTTGCGATCGTTCCGTCGCTTCGCGACCAGCGCGTTCAGGACCAGCGAGGCTTCGGACAACGTGAGCGTATCGACATTTTGAAACTCGCCCAGATTCAGGTTTGCTGAGGCCTCCTCGTTACCGGGGGGCGGAGGCTTGGGACGCGAGGATCGTTGGTTCGACATCGTGGGATACTGTCGTGCTTCTGCCTATCGAGGGTGCCTGGAAAGAGTACGTTGCCGTCGTCGATCGGAGCTGGCCAGAGCTTGCAAGTCGACAGTCAGGAGGTAATTTGATGCTCGAGGCGCAGAAATTGCGGTCTTCTGGGAGCGATTCGGGGAGGTGGTCGGAGTTTGGAGCTCTGGCGGGTGCTTGCGCGACCTGATCTTGAGAAGGAAAAAGATCGGGGCTGGCACTCTTGGAGTTGAGGCGTTCTGGAAGCAAGCCGCTGAGGCTGGCTGGGTTGAGTTGCAGTGCGGTGCGGTGCTCCACTGGTGGGGCTCATTGGGGACTTCACTGGTCTATTATCGCACGCAGATGTCTAGAGATGCCCTTTGGTTGACTATGATGGAAGGCATTTTGTGAAAAAGATAAACACGGGAAAGTAAATAGACATGATTTTTCTCCCATGGATCGTTTATTCACATATAAAAAGAACGAGCTAGGGCCCTATTTCATTGCTAGCAAGCTACGCTGAAATTCCCCTTATTTCGAGGAAACTTCACTTCGCGCACAACAACCGGCGGCGTCTCCACGGTCTCTCAAGCCGGTTCAATGTTCTCTTGGGAAGTCGAGGGCCTAGAACGACACTGGATCGTCAGTGTGCCCCATTCAGTCGCATTATCGCAGTTGCAGATGATCCGAGTTCTCGCTACTGGTATTATCGGCCCATTGCTTTGGAAAGTCGACTCACCTCGATAATAAACAATCGCATGCACGGCATTTGTCTGCAACAATGAAAGTCGATAACCAGAGTAGGAGGTGAAATGCCATTTATCTAGGGGACAACCATGCAGAAAGCATCGGAATCTCAGTTCTTTGCCATCATGAATGGGATGCGGGACGGTAAACGACTATGCAACGACGCAATCATGGATTTGCAAAAGCTGAATGTTCCTTTATCCACTCACCTTTGGTTGATAACAATGATGTTTCGTGATTCTCGTAGAGAAGAGCAGGGAAGAGGAAACGGCAAGACATCTAGAGTTGACTTCCCGTCATTGGCGCCTCGGGGTAATTCTTTCCCAGAGCTCATCGAAAGCCCATTGCTCGCTTAAGCTTGCGCCATTCCCAGCTTCTCACCAAATCGCAATCTTGATGCCGCCAGACCAGACAAGCTTCGCATCACATGCAGAATCTGCACCCCGCGTAATGCGGAAGGCGGGCCATGGTTTTGTCGCGGGGTGTTGCGCCTCATCCTCGCAGCCAAGCGACACTGGGTCCGAGACGATTCTACGTTCCGCCACTTGCGTATCAGCGCGCAGATATGTGCGGTGACGCACGCTCCCGATATGCCATGTGCGATGCCACTCGGAAAATACACCGCTCGATTCCTTCATCAGGCCATCGTGGTGTGGTGGTGGCTGCTTCGACATTACTATGCGCTTGGAGGACAAACATGCAATTCCCGGACCACAGGCTGAATTATGTCCACCCACTACGCTACTGGGTCGGATGAAGACTACGTCCATACGCACGGCTATCGTTCTCCATCGTGTATTGCTCACGGTGCGAACAGATACATAAAGGGCAAGGAGGCAGGACATAAAAGAAGGATGGCGCAAACTTAGGAATAAATCGACACTGCGTCATCTCCGCCCTTTCAATGTCTGATATAAAGCCGGAGGAGACCCCCTCGTCAAAAAACAGCCCTGCTGCTCTTGCAATTGTCCTTGGTATTACTGGGGGTGCCGTTGTCCTCATTTTACTTCTGTCCGTGTATGTCACTGGGTATTCTTTCAGCGGTCGAACTGGCAGCAGGCGTCGGGGGAACAAATGCTAATCTCATTCATCAAGGTTCTTTGGCAGACGTAACAATACACAGCACACTGGTGATTCTGGGAGTCTGGAAGCAGGCAAATGCAGTCCCCAACCTTCTATCAAGAAGCTCGACGGTGTTGCACCATGCCACAAGTACCTGCTCGCTCAAGAAAGCGGCAATCAAATACTCCCAAGTCCGCCACGGGGGTTTGATAGTTTCATCATCTGGTAAGTTGCTTGGGTTTATTTTTTATCTTCTTCTTCTTCTTTTGTTTTTGAAACAAACGGAATTCCAAGGGAAGCATATCAACCTGCCGCTATATAAGACGGGATGCAAAAACTGCAGTGTTAGCCTAAGGAAAATGTACTAACCAAGTGATTTAGTGCTATATGTTTGGAGATACTTCAGGACAAGGACATGGTTCGTCGTTTGCCGTGTGAGCACTTTTTCCATTCCTTGTGTATAGATACCTGGCATTTGCGCCTTCACGACTCTTGTCCACTCTGCAAAGCACCGTTCTTTAAAGAATAGAAATGAGAGAGCCCTGGGCCGGTCCGTTTCTCGGTCTGAATTCAGGGCACATCTTACCATACTTGAGGCTTTCGAACTTTTATCAATGAATCAGTGTCTGTCCCTTCTCCAATCGCTCAGCCAATGTTGGTATGGTCAAACTCGCCCGCTGCTCTTTTGATGAAGTGGCCTAAACAGCTAACCTGAAGTAGAAGAAATCACGAGAAAATAGAGCTTTCAGTTAATGTGAGTGAAAGGAAGGACGTTTGGGGGGCGGAGAAGGAGTTGCGCAACGCGGTGAACACATACGAGAGAATCGCTGGGCACCCCGCGTAGACTGCTTGGGCTTCCAGGGGCTCAAATATGTATGTGGAATACGCGCATATTTATCACGTACTGTACATAAATTCTGCAATGGAGGGGGAACAAGTCTTCTTATGAAAGGGCAAGGAGATTTCGTAGACAAATTATTTATTTTTGTAAAGATTTGATGATATCGAAAGTCATATGTTCCTTGAGAAAGAGGCCCTATATGCTAGATTAGTGGTCTGCGCCCTTATAATAGTCTAAGCTTACTAACTAATCTACCTACCCCTACCTAGGTACCTGGTAATATGTGGGTACGTCCTTGTCTGGCCTAGTGGGACGGGTTGTGGTCGCGTGGCAGTTTAGGCTGGCGGTCGCTGATCGCTGGTCCCAGCACCAGACATCAAACAGCCTGGTCTCTCAATGAGAATCGCTCGCTCATGCCCTGACGATTCATCAACCTCGTCTCGCAACCAGACCCCCTGCTGTGGACAGCATGTGAGACAGCCTCCAGCTGTACTTTCCCTCCTCCATCACACAACGACCCAAAAGGAATTTCCTTGAGAATTGAGGAGCATTGCGGCCACATCTGTGACTCGCTCGCAAAACAGGGGTTCAGGTTTCATGGGTTGCACCTGGGATAGGTGATTGAGCCTCGCGAAGGCCCTCAGGATTTTCTAGAACCCGACAGTCTGCGAGCACAATACAACTATCACGAAAAATGTAAGATGATGCCCTCCTTGCTTCTTCTGAACCTATTTCTGACTATGCGCATAGGACTGTCTTCGCCCTCATCATCATCAACAAAGCCGGTGGCTTAGTCTACAACAAGACGTTCCACGAGGGCGGCCTGAACAAAATCACCACAAATGACTACCTTGTCCTCGCTGGTACTTTTCATGGGTATGTCAAAAAAGTGAAAAATCCCGAACCCGAAAGATATCCCATCTGCTCACATGCTCCCCTCAAATAGTGTTCACGCCATCACGGCAAGACTCAATCCCATAAAGCCCGTTGATCCCGCACCCGGGGCCAATGGCTTGTCAAATCGGGCAGAGCCTTCATCGGGGTTGGAAGTCTTGGAGACGGAGAACTTCCGCATGCAGTGCTTCAACACGATGACTGGAACCAAATTTTTGCTGTTTACGGACTCTACGCAGGCGAATGTGGACGTTACGATTAGGAGGATATACGACCTTTACTCTGACTATGTTATGAAGAATCCGTTTTACTCTTTAGAGATGCCTATCCGGTGCGATATCTTTGACCGGAAATTACTGTCATATATTAGAGATCAACAACCGATAATAGATCATTCTTGCGGCTACATCGTTTCGCGCGATGGCCATTGCGTAGGGTCTCACGGGGAAACATATATTTGGGTCGTGTATACATGGTGCATTGTGCGCATCAGCGCTGAGTCAGTTGATTCAAGTCATATCGGCTGTTTTAACACCAGTCGGATTGTCTATTGTACAGCTTCTAGAAATCAACTCCGCCGAAAAAACCATCTCATCACCCCTTACGAAGTGTCCATCTTATCGCCACCATCCTTCTTGCCCCCGCTTCCCGAGGGGCCAGATTCGTCTTCTTCCTTGACACCCTCCAGTGACGCCTTCTTTGCGGCTTCTTCTTCCTCTCGAGCCCTCTTCTCCTGTCTGGCCTTCTCCTCTTCCATACTCATACGTAGAGCAAGAGCAAGCTCGGGTTCCATGGCAGGGTCGAAACCAAACTCGAATTCGTCGTTGCCGCCGCTCATGCCGCCGGCGCCACCAGACGATGACGCACCTTCGCCCAGCAATATAGGGGTGGCTACCAACTGATCTCTGAGCAACTTGCTGCTCGGAGGGATGACCACCAAATGTGAACCTTCATTGCCCTTCACAGCGTCGTTGAAGGCCTGCAGCTTCTTTTGCGTGTCATCGTCGTCAAGGTCACCAAATAGAATGAAATCCACAGAAATGTTTCCTTTCTTCATCCTCTTGGCCAACTGTGTCAATTCCTTCTCGTTCTCCTCAATCGGTGAGCAAATGAAGATTATTATTCGCTGTCGCTGGGATCGATTCTGTCGGTGCTTGAGGGCGAGCTATTTCCTGCCGTTAGGTCTCATGCATTCCAACGTCAACTATTGCAACTTACAGTAGCGACTTGGATGCCGGTCTTCAAGTGGGAGGAGCCACCAATCTTCTTCTTTGTTCTATGCAGGCCCTCGAGGATCTTGCCTTGTTCTGTGGTAAGGGTCACGAGGACTTCGGGACCTTTGCCTCCCATGCTCATCAATCCAACCGAGGACTCGGGGTTGCCTTGAGTAATGCTCTGGAAGAGAACATTGACTGCGTCTACTTGTGAATCGAATCGTGTTGGCTGATAATCTCCGTTTCTGCTGCTTTCGCTGTTGTCCACGACAACCATGACCGCCTCAAGAACCATCTTGGCGGCTTTTTGTGAAGGAGAGGCAAGTAGAGTGTGTTCAAGTGTTATTGCGGATTGAGAGGATGTCAGTGATAGGCAATTTTGCGCTCCGTGTTGAAGATGAGGTTGCAGGGTGGTTGATGCAGAAGCGAGGCTACTCGCAGCTTGATGAGCTACCGTCACTGCGTAAGGCGAGTTCAGCCTGCTGCCACGTCCTGAGCTTTGCAGAAGAGTACCACTACTTCGGCTGCCTGCAAGTGGAGCTGGGCAAGAATGTACTTGGACCACCCAAGCTCCAGGCGTGGTCACGAAAGTGGCTGACATAATCAGATCTTTGACCCCAAATCGTTTGTTTACTTCCGCATCCGCTGACCACTCACAGCGCGCCTGGAGCTCGAGCTGCCCATACACATCTCCAACTGACGCAGATGTCTAGACGATAACTTTATCATAACATCGTGACCTAGAAAGCCATCCTGCCGCAAGCAGTGCCAAAGATGGCGCCCGTCAAATCCAAGAAGGTCTCTGGCCACTCCACTGAATCTGTTAGCAAACACGACACCGATGTCAGAGTCCCGACCAAAAGCCCGTCAACACCAACTGGCAGGAGTCCAATTAAGAAACGCAAGATGGGCCTGAGCACTCAGCAGAAGCAAGCGTTGATTGACAATCTTCAGTTAGAAGGTATGGAAAATATTCCCCGAGAACATAGAGCAACTGCCTGCTGACTCTTTGTCCAGTTACCGAACGCGCCAGACGTCTCCGAGCGCAGTACCAACTTCAAGCACAAGGCCTCAGATCCCGAATCGAAATCAGAATAAATCGAATTCCCATGGCGCTTCGAAAAATCAAGATTGGAGATCTCCTTCAAAAATACGCAGACCAGGAGCAGGGTCGAAAGGTCGCGAAGCCTCCTCCGGTTCCGGCCAAGGATACGCCTCGATCTAGCCCACAGAGAAGTCTGC
This sequence comes from Periglandula ipomoeae IasaF13, assembly GCA_000222875.2. Classification (NCBI taxonomy): domain Eukaryota; kingdom Fungi; phylum Ascomycota; class Sordariomycetes; order Hypocreales; family Clavicipitaceae; genus Periglandula; species Periglandula ipomoeae. The sequence continues at coordinate 7,284 of AFRD01000522.1, forward strand.
CTGCTCGTGCACAGGCGGCGACGCGTGGTTACAAGTGCATGAGGTACTTGGCGGAAAATACTGTGTATGCCGGAGAAATGAAAGCATGCTAACAAGCACCACAGCAGCGAAATCTCTGGCGACAAAGAGAATGAAGTCGAGAATGTGGATGGCACGAAGAAGCGCGCCCGTGTTCCTCAAGCAGACACTGGTCGCGTCAGACCAAACCAAGTTCTCTCGCCGACCTCGTCGAACTCCCGCCTCGCAAACCGAGAACGACCCGCGTCACCAACAAAGTCATACATAGCGCGATCTGGCTCTCCGTTGAAGGCTACAGGAACCTCGCGATCCGCTGCTGCCACAAATGTTCTTTCCGGCATGGTGGAAAAAGCAAAGGCTACCCGCGCCAGGGGCACAAGAAAGGTTACTACGACATCGGAGACGAGTTCCACATCAAACGGAACGACTGCCGCTTCAAGAGCTCGACGACAGGGTGCTGCGACAACCACGAAAGCTCCGCCATCACGTCCTGCAACTCGCGCTGGCCGTCGTCCTAGTAACACGAGCGAAACCAGCGAGGGTAGTGCTGGTACGGTGGTGAGAAAGCCAAGTGCTGCTCCAAAGGCTGGGTCAACAACTACCAGGTCTACTGTCATGGGTACGATTCGAAAGGGCGTGACAGGAGGGACGAGAAAAGCAGCAGCTACCAAGTCCGCTGCGACTCCGGCTACAACAGCTGCTAGTGGCCGAGTGTTGAGGAAAAGAGGCTGATTCCTGGCCAGCGATGACTTGAATGATTGTGCAACTATTTAATGGGCGTTTGGTGGGATCAAAGCGTAACAAATCGGCATCGGATATGCGCGAGTTTTCATGAGTGAAGGCGTACTTGTGTTGGTTTGGATTCATTATGATTTGCAAGGCATGCGCTTATGTTATTTCCTTCAACCAAATTGTGCAAGCCTATATATGCTCTGAATTGATCATTGGGCCGCCTTCTTCTTATCATCGACAAGTTCAATGTTGTCCTCGGGTATCTCCTTATACTTCTCCAAAATAAACTCCTCCAACTCATCGCTAACATCGCCCTGTACAACAATTTCCTCTCCTCCGCTAGGTAGTTTTGTTACGGATGAACCAGTAGCAAATTTCTTGCCGAGATCTTTGGCCACCTAAGATGAGGACGTTAGCACCAAAAAGCACTCGCACTCAAGACAAGGCAGCGCTGATGCAAATTGCGTCATTACCTTCTTCAGATCGAGACCAAATGCTTCCAGCCCGATGACTGCTGTGACAAACTTCTTCTTGTTTCGCTCGATACGCTTGATAGTCACGACGCTGTTGGCAATCTTGTCGGCCTGCTTCGCCTCAGCGGCCTTTGCCTTTGCCGCTTTCTTCTGCGCGTCCTTGGCGGCTCGCTTCTGTGCGTCGACGGATAATGATGCCGTTGCGGCTTCCAATGCCTCTGTCGCAGAAGCTATATATTAGACAAGAATGCGCGAGTGTGGACTGGAAACGGATGCGATATATTGCTCAGACGTACCGGCGGACCAGATGCGGTCGTACATTTCCTTGTGGTTCTTCTCCAGCCATTCTTGGCATTTCTTTACCGTGCCTCCATATTCGCAGTACTGAGATACTGTTAGATTGTGTAATTTCTTGTAGGCGATGCAAGAAATCTCGATGTGCTATCAACAGGGGGACGGGGGAAGTGGTGGACGAAAAGCTTGAAGGTCACGCACCTCGGGCGGCAAAGTACAGACTAAATTGAGATGAAAGTTAGTAAACAAAACGACATGTCGGATACAAGTTGGTGGATGTGCGTGGTGCATTGAGGCTTACCTCCACAATAGACTACATGTCTGCCCTGGGGCTCTGCCGAAGCGGCTTGTTGTTCTGTGTCTGCCATGGTTGCAGACTTTGCGGGATTGAAGCAGATGAGCTCGTGCAGCGAAGGTCGCGAGCTCTGACGGTGGGTGGTAGTGTCTGGTACTTTGGCGGGGTAAAATTGACGGTTGATGGAGGGGCTCTCGGCCATCCGCCGCCTGCAGATGGCTTGGCTGGGCAGTCGGGCACATCAGACTGGCTTGCTGGCGGTTGCACTGGAGATGTTGATGACTCATCATCGACCTACCCTGCTTTCAAGTTCAGCAGTGACAGTCTCATTAACTCGTCCTGTTGCTCTCATTACATGAAAGAATGTGAGTATTGATATCTATCTAACGCTGACTTGGGCATAACATGGTATCTTAGGGAGCCGATCTATCGCCGTAGGACCTCGCGTTGCGACCGTCAGGAGCATGAAGCACGCTCTTCTGCTCCGGTTGCATCAGACATCCGTCCGCCGCTACAGCAGAGGGTCGACTAGTATACTGAAAATGCCCAAAACCTGTTTCATATAGGCAAATGAAGTCGAGAACGCCATCTGAAAACTGCCTGGCCGACCAACTTACTTCAAGCAGAGGTCCAAATTCCGAGTCGTTGGTGTGATTGTCGACAACGGGATACATCGAAGTCCACATGCACATACCGTTGCCGTGAAATGAGTCAAAGTTACCCAGGGACTTTACTCCCTATTCGTTACGATGCTAGAAGGACTTACAATACGGTAGAATCAGCCGAGTACATACTCACCAATTTCCACCAATTGGCCGCCAGATCGCTGTAGGGTGTCTTCTTCTGTCCGCATTCTCTACTCGCTCTTGGTGTTGTCATATCTCGAATTGCAATATAACGCTCTCGTGGATTGCGTAAAGGCGCCGACACCTCGCCCGCGTGTCGAGAGTGCCAGCAAGGTCATACCACAAGGAAAAAATCTCGCTGTTGAAAATCGTCATGATTCTGGCATTTTGAGCCCAATCGACATGCTCATTATGCTACACGACTATACGCATAAAATAATGTCAGCTGACCCAGCTTCAGAATCAAAATGTTCCATTACTCGCGAGGGAGCAAAATTTTGACAAGTTCCGAATAGAACCGCAAAGATACTGGCTTGGTGAATTGTTGTTGTCCAGATTTTCTTTTTTAACAAGTCTTCCCTGCGAAGATAGCTTTTCTCCGACGACACTTCATGCGGTTTTTCTTCAAGCTGTTGTCCTTACTCAAGGCAGCCAAATCGAGCACCTGGGGGCAATGTTTGCAACAGTGGTGAACATCTGCATCTTCGTCACAAGGCGTTGATGGAAAATGGGAAATCAGGGTGGAGCATCTATATAAGCCCATCCGTCATCCATGTATCTGGAATTTCGCACAGTATTTATTGGCATATTGTCGCAGAACGTTTTTTCCTTTTCGTGCTAAGCATTTCTTCCCTGTTGTCGAAGTTTGGAGCATGCTGATGACTATACCCGTTCGAGGTATTCCATCGTAGCAGCCAGTTGAACCACGATACTGTCTTTGGCTGGAAATCACGAATCAGTCTTAGCGGGCTCGACGAGTGTACCAGCTCGGAAAATGCTGGGCTCAGGGTGACTTGTCCATCGGCCCTACGTCAGGCTGCGGATAACCTCGAGACAGAACAATATCATGGGACTAGGCTATGATATTGGGATTCGGGTCGCCTCCATGCGAAAGGACACCAGGCACGCGACTGGCTAGTATTGTATTTGGTGGATGGAACGGTGCGAAAGTTGACTATTGCGAGCTTGATTGACGAGGCTTGCAGCTTGCCAATCTCGATATCAGGGTGGCGCCCTCAAACGGGCGGCTAGTGAAGCCAAGATGTGTATGACGCACTTGCAGTCACCTATAGTTCTTTGGCCATCGACAGCTGGGCCGCCAGTTCTGCAACCGGGCCGAATGCTTCAAGAGTGCTTGTCGTGTGCCAATGCCTGCAATAGTTGCCCAACCGTCGATTGTTTGGGGGCCAAGAAGCAGTTAGCCGCCCGTCGACATACCTGGCCCGTCCCACCGCAGCTGCATGGCCAATCACAGGCCGGAGACACCATCTTCGCGCGCGCCTGCATGCTCCTTAGCTTGCAAATCCAAAATTAGAAGCCGTCGTGGCTGCCTTTATTGGATGCTGCTCCCCACCTCGTGCCGCCTAGTCCCCGCTTGCCCGTCCTCTCTTGGGATGACATCGCCATGGTGTGCGCATTCGCGATGCAAGGCTATCACACGCATGCGCTCTCTTTATTGCGAATTTCGAACCTGACTGCTACCCCAGCCCGACGTGCAGCAACCTATCTGGCGTGCGCTACCAACGAACCATGTCGGCACCCACACCTCATAACCGCTCCATCCAGTCCGATCCCACGGATGGGCTGACTTAAGGATCCTGCCATCCCCGGCCAACTGGCCGGCTCTCTTTCTCCTCCATATTCTCTTCGATTGCCCCCATTTTGCGAATTTATCCCATTTTTGTTGTTTGCTTGTAATTTTCAGTAGACGCTTCGTTGACCGAAGCAGCCTGTCGTTTGACTTACTTCACTCCAACTTTCGGCGCTGGTCGTCGATCTCACAGCTTACGATATACCGCGATTTCTTTATGCAGGAAGACGCCAGCCGCGTTGGCTAACATAGGGTCGTTATCCGGTTATAACGAACTGGCCAGCAAAAATGGCGGGAATGTTTCAGCTGCCCCCGAGCAGCTTCCAGTCTCGAGAACCTTCGCTGGGTCGAAGGCCAAAGAGATTACTTAATCCGATAATAGAAGAAGATAGCAATGATGGCCAGGTTCAGAACGCGGCGATGAACCAGCAAAGGAGACGAGGCGATACGTCGCATTTGAAGATCGAAGCCTGGTTGTCGCCGATGAGTGACCACTTTCCCACACCGAGGGGAATCCATTATCTTTCTGCTCCCGTGCTTCCTTCCTCGCCCTCGACAGTTTCGGGAGATGGCAGTTCTCCCACGACTACTTCCACGAATATGTGGAATCGAGCCAGCGTCGCAACAGAGAACACTGAATTCGAGGATCTTTACGATGTTTCGGAGGAAGAGGATGACGATGTCATGTCAAGGTGCTATCAACAATCGTCAGCTGGAAGGGCTGCCCACGGCAGGGCCGTGAACCAACCGATATCCAAGCAGCCTACTCGTCTGGTCATCCCAGCCAACTCGAATTCTCGATCCGAAGAAGCTTGGTCTGCAGTGGACGAGCTAAAGAAGATAACTTCACCAGTGCCGCTTACACCGTCTGCTCAACTTCCCATGTCGCCGGCTCAGGTGGACTTTATGGGAAAACAACAGGCCCTGGATATTCCCACCATATCTGCGCCGCCCTCGCTTGATGGCAGTCTGTCATCAGAGCAGCTCGCCGCAATGAGTGCGCCGCCCACGCCAGTAATTGGAAACGAAGAGGACAAGGCTGAGGAAAATTGGACTGGTGTTCATCTTCAGCCAGACGCTCTCGCAACTCTTCAGGCTCTATCCGGCGGCGAGGACGACATCCATGAGCGCTCATCACAAGTCATCGATGTCTCCATGACGGCTCCTCAACCGACCACCGAGATGCGACAGCAGCCACTGCGCTTGGTAACCAGCTTCGCACCCCAGACAATTCAGGGAAGAATATTTGCTCCAATTCCGAGTCGACAGTCGCTTGCTGGCTTGACCAGATTGGATATTCCGTCTCCTAGTGGCTTTTTCTCGGGGCTGTCCCCTCGGACCAGAACTACATGGCATCCGCCGACACAATCACCCGCTGATATGCCACCACCAACTTCCACTACTGCCGAACAGTTCTATCGATGTCCGTGGAACATTGATACTTCAGTACCGCCAGTCCCGAAACGCCCCGACTCCGCCGAGGGTTTCTACCGAAGCATCAATGTGTCTTCGGAGCCTGTCGAGCAGGTTATTGAGGTGCAAGATGGCGGCGATGATGACCTTACGGACGGCATGCCCACAGCCAGACCGATCATTCAGCATCAGAATTCCAATGATTCAGGAGACACAATCAAACCTCCTGCATCACCCGATGCTGATGAAGCAGCAACCGAGATTGTCGTCGACTACGATCCCAATTACGCCCGAAAGCAGCAGAAGGAGGCCCTGTCTAACTTGGGTCGTACTGAGCTCTGGCTGTTGGCACAGCGAGCCTATCTCAAGGGAGTAGACGGGGACGAGGACAACGGTGCTCTGAAGACTATCGAGGAATCCCCTGATGATGAGGAAGAAGCTGAAGACCTCAAGCTCGAAGTCCAAACAGACCAGAATCTCGAAGGAAAGAAAAAGGTCGTGCGATTTTCCAATGTCATTCCCACCACCCTGCAGCCCAAGCGCCTACCGTCAAAGCTTCTGCAACAAGAATTTGCCTACTACCGAGCTTTCCAGGACTATATTGTCCGGACGCAGCTTCGAGACGTATTTGTGCAGCAAATTTCGCGATTCGAGGCTCTTCAATGCCAGCGCACAGCCCTTCGCGAGACCCATCGTAACCAGCTCCTCGGCAAGTATCAATTGAGTGTTGTGCCCCAATCGGCCAAGAAGCGACTCAGTGCCAACGTGGCCCGTGGTGATCTTGTCCTCGTGGATGACCCTGAGAAGCTGCGCAAAGAGAAGGAGTACGAGGCTATGAACCAAATGACAATTTCTACTTGGCACGTTGCAGCACTTAAGTTTCTCAACGGCGGTCGTCTCATCACCGCACCAGTGACGAAGAGACTAGCTCGTCTTTCTTACATGACACCTGGCAGAGATGGTGTCGCTCGCGATCGGGCAAGAATCCTTGATCTTGGTGGACAAGCCACTTGTGATTGGGCATGGCATTGCGCCTTGCAATATCCCAACACCAAGATTTACACCGTCACCACCAAAGCTATCCGACAGTTGTCGAACTCTAATGTGCGCGGCCCACCAAATCACCGTCAAGTTGCCGTAGAGCGACTCACGAAGCTTCCATTCGCTGACAACCAGTTCGATCTGGTCTCTGCACGTGAGCTTCACGGCATTCTCAAGTTCGTCGGAGAGAATGGCGAGGATGAGTGGGAGAGTTGTTTGCACGAGTGTATGCGTGTGCTCAAGCCTGGTGGCTACCTTGAGTTCTCCATCATGGACTCGGACATTATCAATGCTGGACCGTTAGGTCTTGCCAAAAGTGTCGAGTTTGGCTTTTCACTCAAGACTCTCGGTTATGACCCGAGTCCGTCCAAGCTGTGGATTGGTCGACTGGCCCGCGCAGGATTTGACGATATCCGCCGTGCATGGGTTTGCCTCCCCGTCGGCGCCAAGCGCAAGATGAACATGCCTCCCACACCGCCTTTGAAGGATAACGTCTCAATCAAGAGTGGAAAGGTATGTCAGATGGACGCCATGGTCACGGGAAGCAGCGACAATATCGCCAATGTCTGCAGCATCCTCGGAGGTTGGAGCTGGGAACGATGGCTTCTGCGATGTGAGATGGAAAAGGTAGCCGGAGAGCTGCGGCTGGTCGACACTGTGACGACGGGAGAGACCATGAAAGAGGCGGGCAAGTGTCTGGATGGAGTCCACGCGGTGATGGAAGAGGGCAGGAACTGCAAAGCTAGATTCCGGATGCTCAACGGTTATGCAAGGAAGCCCAAGCGGGACAGCGATGTGATCCAGATCGCATTGGCCAACTAGATTCATGTTCTGTTTGTGGGAGGTGTGGGAATACGGTCAACCAGGCGGGAGAAAAGGAAAAACGTTTCCTTTGTTGTTTTGGTCTCTGCATGAACAATTCGCCAGTTTAATGTACGATGGGTAAAAGAATGGGGGCATTTGATGAGAAGCAGCATGATGATAATATGGGCAGCCGGACGTGGAGATTGCCTGATAGCTCTGCGATCCGTGCGCCCCCCTGTCGATGGTACGAGAAAACGATGAATTGTCTTTGATGTTTACCTGGGTACTAGACCGTCTTGTACATAGATGTGTGACAATTGAGTCCTGACAACATATTGAGGCTTGTTTTGGAATTTCTTGTTCATTAGGTGATGCATATTGTTGGAAGGCTCGATCCAGGAATTTTGCCTGTGTTCTCCCAACAACATCCCTACTCACGATGAAGCAAAAATAACAAAAATAAAAGGAAAAAGAAATAGAAGCTGACAGAACGGGGATTCGAACCCCGGCCACTTTCGTGAACGGAACGCTCCTTTTCGGAGGCGAAAGAACATATTGATGTGCTTGAGACCGTCGCCATAGACCACTCGGCCATTCTGCCTTGAAGGCTTCCACAAAATTTGTCGCCAATTTGCTAATAGTAGCTGGCCCTGACGAACCAGAGATAATCTTGGCCTGGGAGCAGCCCGTTGTGGCCTAGCGTAATTACCTTGCCTTGCAGGTTTGCTGTCGTCCGCCAAAAAGTCGGATCAGTCAGCAGGCAAGGTCCCACACTCCCCAGCTCTCGAAGCCAGAGCTTCCCTGCAAACGTTCTCAGGCAGATCTCGTCGTGACGGAACCACTTCGAGCTTCCATTCGTTGGCCAATTTTCTCTCGACCTCTGCCCACCCGTCCTCGAATCGACATCAAACCCGGCTTCTCAACACAGAAGCCCTCCCGCTCAATCATGTCTGGACAAAATAACTGGCAGGAAGAGGCGATGCGCCGCCTGCGCCAGATGCAGACCCACGGCGGATACAGCGGCCGTCCTGGTGGTGGTCCGCCTCAGGTTCCTCGCGGAGCTGGGGGTGCTCTGATCGGAGGTGTTCTGCTCGCCGGTGGTGCGTGGGCGCTGTCGAACTCATTGTTCAACGTGGACGGTGGTCACCGTGCCATCAAGTACAGGAGAATAAGCGGCGTCAGCAAGGAGATTTACAACGAAGGCACGCACATCAACATCCCGTGGTTCGAGACGCCCATCGTCTACGACGTGCGAGCCAAGCCCCGAAATGTCGCTTCCTTGACGGGAACTAAGGATTTGCAAATGGTCAACATCACCTGCCGTGTGCTGTCGCGGCCACAGGTCGAGGCGCTGCCGCAGATCTACAGAACTTTAGGCGCCGATTACGACGAGCGTGTGTTACCTTCGATTGTCAATGAGGTGCTTAAGAGCGTGGTAGCCCAGTTCAACGCCAGTCAGTTGATTACGCAACGTGAAATGGTGGCCAAGCTTGTGAGGGATAACCTGGCTCGACGAGCTGCCCGTTTCAACATTCTCTTGGACGATGTTTCCCTGACGGTATGTTTCTCCCCTTTCACTTCATATGTTGCTTGTTGATGCCGGATCAATGACTAATGTTGGGGCAAAATAACAGCACCTTGCTTTCTCGCCCGAATTCACTGCCGCCGTAGAAGCCAAGCAAGTCGCCCAGCAAGAAGCCCAGCGAGCCGCCTTCGTTGTCGACAAGGCCAGACAGGAGAAGCAGGTCATGGTTGTCAAGGCACAGGGTGAGGCTCGTTCTGCTGAGCTCATTGGAGATGCCATCAAGAAGAACAAGGCCTACGTCGAACTCAAGAAGATTGAGAATGCCCGCATGATTGCGCAGCAGCTGCAGGAGTCTGGCTCGAAGAACAGGCTCATGCTCGATTCGGACGGTCTAGGCTTGAATGTTTTTGAGGGTGTGGATGGTAAATAAAGGAGGTCGGTTTCCAAATAGCCGATACGTAAGGTGAGAGGAAGGGAATTGCCATGCTTTGAGGCAGCTGGGAACAAATATCGATCAGATCAGGGCGGGAACATCGAAATCATCTCTCCACTGAATGGATTCAATGACGGAAACTTGTACTATTAGTTTATATCCTGGCAGGCGGGGGTAATATCACGTCTTTCTACCTGCAGGGCTCATGTGCATTATGGCAAATAAAAATCTCTGCAATGTGCTAAATACGACTGACTACCTGCTCATAACCTCAGACTGTCCCATTGCGAACCAACATTCTCCTCTTCACTTCCCTTTCCCTGGCGATCGCCACAACACTAGCCAGATGGGTTGTCCGAATAGGCTTATCCAAGAAGAAATCAAAAGAGCGGTACTTGTCTCCAACCTCTGGCTGTCCCAGAATATGGCAATGCATCAATACCATGAACGCAGGATCCAGCGCATTTTCGTCCTCGTAATTCCTGATCCACTGCGCCGCCGTGATCCCATCCACCACCGGCATACTTTGATCCATGAGGATGCACCAATACCGACCTGGATCCCGCTTATACTCATCATATGCCTCCTGGCCATTTTGCGCAATCTTGAAGTTCAATCCCAGCTTGTACAGGAATTTACACAAAATCAAAGTATTAATGAGGTTATCTTCTGCGACGAGAATCGCGCGAGGATCGTCGGTTAGGTACTCCCACGCGGGCATGTCGTCCGGGAGTGGTTCCTGGCATTGCGCCGGCGGCGTCACCCACAGATGGGGTGTGCGGCGGAATACGTGAGTAGACATGGCGCCTCTTGAGACCATTTGCTCTGGTGTTGCTGTGGAAATTAGGCCCGTTGAGGATGGTGGTGTTTTTGTTTGAGCGGCGATTTGGTCTTCGTAGCGCCGCCAGCGGGATATCCAGATGGTGAGGTGTTCGATAAGCTGAGTTCTTTCGATTCTATTTTCAAAGTGGAACGTAAGTATCGGACTTGTCTCATGACTTGTAGCGGTTTCTTTTCTTCTTCTTCAAGAAGGGATTATAGATCGCAATGAGAGCTTATGCAGGAACATACGGAAGTGTAAGCGGCGCACATGTGCCCTCCGGCAGAGACACGACATCATTTATCTCGAATTCGCACGTCTCACCGTGCACAAGGGGACTCATACAAAGTGAGACCGATGACATTCTGCCCATTGCTGGATCATCCTGCATTGCTGTGAGAAGCGCATCGGCCAGAAGCTGGATCTTCGGGTCATCTTTGGAGTAGCCATGTCCGCGGATAAAATAATCTACTTGGATCCATGGGGTCGAGGCGCTCTCAAAGTCATTGTCGGCGTTCTTGTATTCACAGGGGGACTTCTCGAGGAGCACGTAGCCGAGGAGTCGGGCGTATAGATTGTTGGAAAGTGAGGCTGCGACTGTTGGGCTGAATTGGGGGTCGGGTGGTGAGGCTTGTAGATGGGACATTGTGTCTGCGGAGCGGACGGCTGTTGAAGCGATGAGCAACAGATTTTCTTCACTTTGTAGATAAGTTGGTCTTTTGATTGAGGAATATGGAAATCTGGATGTGAAACAGATGAGAAAAGGAAAGAAACGCGGGGTTGACCTCTGGAGATGGCGATGTAGTTCGCTCACGTTGGTCGTTGCCTGAATGATTGAGAAGGTGTAGGGCGGTCCAGTGTGAGTGAGGCTGAGCTGGGCTGTTGGATGGGGAATACTTGACCTGTCAGCTGCTGATCTGCATGACGTGGGCGCAGCGGGATGCGGTAGAGGGGATTTGTTTAAAGAAGATGGAGCTTGTGGTGTTTCAAGCTGAGTAATGTGACAAGAATCAAATATCAAGGAACGAATGCGATGTGCATTGCAGATCTGTACTCGCAGTCTCTCAGAGCCAACACTTTCGGTGTGGCGATTTCATTTTACGGTGTGGTGATTGAAATCACTTTTTGTGAAGGTGTGATTGCATATCCATTGACCCAATTTACCATTGATGCCGGATCGACAAACATCAACCCAGTGTAAAGGCTCAGTATACTTTTCTACAGATGAGACCAGGAATTATTGTCGAACTACTGCACCCATTGTCCTTCACGCGTCATTATCGAAAAGGTATTGCCATAAGATTCGTTTAAATAAAAGACTTGTATAATAGGTATCGTTCAACTAATGTACATTCTATTCTCGTAATTCATTGCAACATTTTATACATCCAGCTTACAGCTATTTAAGCGCTCATAGTCTTCCCAAACCCATTCGTCTCCCAGAACGGAGTCGTCTTCTTTCCCATGTCCAGGCAGCCCAGGGGATCGCACAGCGTCATCAAGAAAGTTCTCTGGTCCTTCCAGCCAGGGCCCTGAAGCTCTGTTGCGCCATCCTGAGCAAGATAAATGTGGTAGTCCAGGGGCAGGAAGCGACGAGGGTGCATCACATTCCACAACAGCTCATTCGCCAGCATGAGTGCTGCCTCGAAGACATAAAAGTACCATTCGTACCGAACTATGGGGCTCAAAGAGTTGAGCTCCTCCACCGACTTTGCCGAGTGCATAGAGCTGGAGCCAAAATACTCAATGGTGCGGTATACGCAGCGGATGAGGATGATGAAGGACGACAGGTACATCGTCCACAGGGGAAGCTTGGTCGCTCGCGTGAGGACGCGTCCGCGCCAGCACTTGTAGTGGAATAGTATTGCTGTGGCGAAGAACAGGGTGATTACGCAGAGCTGTAAGATCAAAGAGGCCTTCAGCAAGGCGTGGCCGACGTCGCGCATGTTATCTTTGATCTTGGGCTGGGCAACCCAAGCGATGCCCAATCCGTTGAGGACCTCGACGAGAAACGACAAGGACCCGAATGTAGTGAGAGTTCGGCCGGGGTGTAGAGGTGCGTGGTACGGCACATAATATAGGATGCGGCCAAGGACGTGGAAATTGGCGAGCTCCAAGATGGGTGGTGCCGAGTAGATGAGGATCGTGCTGACTAGGTATGGTGTTGTTTCGCGAATCTTGTGGGAGCCAACTTCACGGAAGGCAAAGCCGATGGTAAAGAGAAGACAGGCAAAGGGATGAATGCCTGTAATCTTGTAGCTCTTGTACTTTCTGCCAAGATGTGTCAGCTATGATACTTCTGTGAAGGAGGGCGAAGAGACCCCGTCGAGTCTTTGGAAAAACTTACACGCATTGCCAGCTATGCAATATAGTAGCAATAGCGAAGGCTACGATGAAGAAGATTGGTGCCTTTTGGTCCGGCTGGTAGAACCATAGACTGCCGTCGACTATGGCAGTATTAGATAAAAATTGTCTCCAAAAGGTCTGTGAAGTGGACTCACCATGTTTGCCGTCTGCCATATTGTCTTTGGAGATAATTGTTTAAATCCTGTGAGCTTTGGTATGCCTCGATCGGGGTCATTGGTCGTGCCGAGAAAGAGCAAGTCTCGGCCTTCTTATAGAAGACTTGGCATTCACCAGCAATGCTTCCCTTCATTATGAGAAACTGGGCCAGCTTGTAAGGCTGAACGAGCAAAGTCAGCAGCAACCCTTGATTTGCGCTCCACTAAAGATGCATCTCAGCCCGATGATGGTGTGGCGCTGCAGGGAATTTGGCATGAAGATATTCGTCGTTCCCGACAATGGAACACAGCTGAACGAATGTGGTGTAAATGGCTACAAGACTGCATTGCTATTGCAGCAAAAGTAGGGTCGTTAAGATCGGGACTTACAAGGATCGGCAGCGCTAGGATCCTCAGCCATTGTCATCACAGCCCACCCTGTCAAAGCCTCAACTACTGTAGAGCTTTTGTTCGAATTGAACGAGGATCCACCCAGCGACACATTGTGCCGTTTTGGGTAAAAGCCGGGGCATTGTAGGCGCATTTTGGCGCTATGATGTCAAGTTTGGGGCTATAATTACACTTCAAGTTGTTCCAGGGTTCTGGGAGATCGGGTACCTAGTGATTGCGCTTGGCTCTGCCGAGTTTTAGTGTCTACTGTGCCGTTGATTCCACGGGATTGGGTAGTGTTGTCTGCTGTGAATATTGCAATAGCTCGCGATGTAAGTCCTTTTGCTGAGCATAAACCACAAGGATAGCAAAGTGAAGTGTTTCCACGCGAGATTTCTGTTGTCAATTAGGGAACCCTTCTCAACCCTCAATTGACTGCGAAGAGGTATACCAATGGCAGCAACTTTCAATTCTGTTTGTAATTTCAACCTGCTGAAATGTTTTCCCTCGTCATCACAAACGACGTCACTGCATGCATTTTGAAGTTGACGGCGAAAATTGAACGACAAGTATGGTGCCACAGACCGTCACTTACAGAAGCCGCACGACAATCGCTTCCCGTCTTAGCACGAGGAGGCGCTGTCGGGATCCCGCTGTGGGACCGGCGGAGAGACGCCGGCTCTCGTTCTTCTTGAGAGAGAACCAGCTTGGGGGCCGATGTTCTTGCTGGAGCAGGACAACTCCAAAGCTTATTTTGGAAGAGAAAAAAATTAAACCAGTGGCGATGTTGTGCAATCGATACACGTGGTGCTAGCATTAACACTCTATAATAGACGGCTGAGTGCCT